>ML256029.1:0-26472 GCA_005239495.1 Nicotiana undulata | reverse complement strand
AGGCTTTTGTTCTCCGCGATCGCAGCCTTGGCCCTGCGATCGCATATTGTCCTCACTTTGACCCCCGCGATCGCAGCACTATGCACGCGATCGCACAGTGCAATTGCCAGCGACCCCACGCGCCTATAACAACCCTACGCGATCGCACTCTTCCTCACGCGACCGCACTTGGTTACCTGCTCGACCTCTGCGATCGCGGGCACACCTATGCGATTGCAGAGTGTAAATCCTGGCCCCTCTCAAAATGTTCTATGCGTTCGCGACTCCCTTTATGCGATCGCAGAGAGTAAAAATCTGCTGCACTGACACCAGAAAACCAGCAGTGTTTTCAAGGCTAAAACGAGTCCGTTAATCACCCGAAATCAATCCCGAGCCCCTCGGGACCCCAACCAAACTTACCAACATATCCCATAACATCATTCAAACTTATTTGCACTCTAAAAACATCAAAACTCCAAATTCTCATCCAATTCAAGCCTATGATTTCTAAAAACTTCCGAAACTCGCATTTGATCAAAAACCCAACCAAATCATCTCCGAATGACCTGAAATTTTGCGGACAAGTCCAAAATGACCTAACGAAGCTACAGCAACTCTCGGAATCCCATTCCGACCCTCGGATCAAAATCTCGCCTATCAACCGGAATTCGCCAAAATACTAACTTCGCCAATTCAAGCCTAATTCTACATCGGGCATCCTAAAAATATTCTGAACACACTCCTAAGTCCCAAATCACCTAACGAAGCTATCCGAACCATAAAATACGTATTCCGAGGTCGTTTACCAATAAGTCAACTCTTAGTTGACTTTTCCCATTTTAAGGCTGTTCTTAAGGACTAAGTGACTAAATTCTCATTTAACCATTTCGATTTCAAGCCTATCAACTCTAACACATTAATAATAGAATAACCAACATATACTAAGCCACTAACAACAGTTAAAATGCAGGTTTTACGTAACGACAAACCGGGTCCTTACATTAGAGCCTCAAACTCAGGTAAGAAACTTATTCCAAGGGGAAGTAGAGCCAGCCTATATTTCTTGGTATGGTAGAAAAGGCAGAGACCACCAAGAGCCAGAACGACCTGCAAAAAGACCTCACGTACATCATTTCATTGAGCAGACACAAGAACACTGGGCTTGGTTAGAGAAAGAAAGCAACTATCGGGCTACCATAAGTAAACTGGAGGCCCAGATCAGAGAGCTCAAATTTGAAAACACTCTACAAGTCGTCGCAGCTGAAGGGAAAAGAAACAGGCTGAACAAAGAAAATGAAGCCCTTCGGGCTCAGATCTAGAAAATGAAGATAGCCATTGAAAACCCTGAGAGAAGCAGAGCTGATGAAAGACTTCTCACCAGTCTCAAGAAAAGTTGTGTAGCTACGGTGATGACCTGGACAAAGCCGAAGAGTATTTGACCCGAGTTCGGGAAAAGTTGGCAAAGAGTGCAGAAGAAAGAGCAAAATTTGTGCAAAAAATGAAGAGAAAACATGACCAAGAAGTTATGGTCTTAAAAGAAAGGATGGCCACCTTTGAAAACGAAATGGCCAAACAAGCAAAGCGATTTAAGGTAGAGAGGTAATAGTGTTACGCCATGATGGCTTAATTAAAAGAAGAATTGCAACAATGGCAGGAGCAAAGTCACAAAGACGCCCAGGTCTTAGAGGCAAGATATCAATAGATCGGACGTCTACTTCAGGAAAAAGGTATCATAAGGCAAAGGGTCCGGGAGATAGCCGATTACATTGTCACCAAATGCCAGGAATGCGAAGATATGACTCGAACCACTTTCTTCGCAGCGGTAATGATCTTCGTCCACAAGATAATGGATGACCTATACCGCCTCCAGCAGGATATGGCACGCAGGCCCGTGGAAAGGCCGAATGATGCCCCACGGGTCCCTGGAGCAATGGAAGCACTAATGTATTCTTGATGTTTTCGAGTTTGTATTTCATTTTCCTGTTGTAGTCCTATCTGAGTCCACTGTAGTTCTTTTTACATTTCCAAGAAAGTATGTCTTGAGTCTTTTGTAGTTTCAAAAAAAATGTACTGAAGTATTTTATCTAATGAATTAAAGTTTTGGAAAAATGTTTATTTCCTTCCTTCCGATTTATCCCTTGAACTACGTGATGATCTGATTCACGCGGCGCCGTGATACGTAGGCAATCCACATAGGATTTGATCATAACCTTAAGAAAGGAAATTGAGTGAGGAACAAAAGAGAAAGAAAAAAAAAAGTGATAAAATAACAGAGAAGAACAAAGGGCGAAAATAAAATAAAAAGGAAAGTTTAAATCTGAGAAATAAAGTCGGGATGAAACATGCAACTATTGCAAAACATGTAGAAAGCGCTTAATTGCCTAGGTGCATTGCATACCCCAAACGTGTGATTCCCTATGTGATAAATGCTTCAACCTAACACTTTTGTGGTTCACTCTTGAAAGAGGTGTTTTTAGGTGGTTGGTTTTGCGGTAACCTGGTTTCCCATCCTTACTTCACTAGATCAAAAGGGAGCATAGAAATGACATATGAAGGTCACTTACCAATCGTCAACTCTTCCGTGGATGGCCCGAATCCAGTCATTCCAATATCTGAATCAACCACACCTGAAGAGAATAGAATCCTGCGTTGCCGCATGCTGGAAATGTGGAACGCATGGTCCAATGGTAGGGAACCACCCAATACCATCCCGGGTTTCCTAGAGATAATTCCCAAAACGGGCGGGACCTCCAACATCCCTATAAGTTACCCAGCCACGCCATTTGGATACCCAACTATTTCGGCTCACTTTGCCGGAAGGCCTTCTGAGGTTCGCCCCCAGGTCTTTTTTTATGGTATGTCTTCCAACATCTTCACCGCACCACCGATCTCTGCCACAGCTCTACCAACTATTTCTAGGCCAAGCTTTGATATGTCGACGTTTACATTCCAAATGCCGTCCTTCCATCTGGACACCACTCATGTCACTCCCAATTCATACCCCCAACAACCTCAGCATGGAGTCACTTTGGTACAAGATAAGAAAAGCCCCGAGCACAAAGAAATGGCTCAAAAAATGAAGAGTATTGAGCAGAGCCTCAAGAATATACAGGGACTGAGTGGGCAGAAAAGCATCTCCTATGCAGACTTGTGCATGTTCCCGCACATCCACTTGCCTCTCGGGTTTAAAATCCCCAAGTTCGAGAAATACGACGGACATGGGGACCCCATAGCTCATCTAAAAAGGTATTGCAACCAGCTCCGGGGAGCGGGAGGGAAAGAGGAACTTCTCATGGCATATTTCGGAGAACGCTTGACAGGGATTGCATCAGAATGGTACATGGACCAGGATATATCCCGCTGGCACATATGGGATGACCTGGCTCGGGACTTTGTTCGACAATTCCAATACAACGTGGATATCGCTACCGATAGAAACTCTCTATCCAATCTAAAAAGAATTCCTCAGAAAGTTTCAGAGAGTACGCTATTAAGTGGTGTGAGCAAGCCTCCAGGGTCAAACCTCCGATGGACGAGGTTGAAATGGTCAGTGTCTTTCTACAAGCACAGAAAGCTGATTACTTCCAAAATATGATGTCCGCCGTGGGCAAACCATTTGCGGAAGCGATCAAAATTGGAGAAATGGTTGAGAATGGTCTAAAGATCGGTCGTATCCTAAGCCAATCTGCCATAAGAGTGACCTCGCAGGCCATCCAAAGTGGATCCGGGAGTGCAGCCAACAGAAAGAAGAAAGAGGAAGGGGCCATGACAGCTTCCGATGTCAGAAATTCTCAGCAATACCCAGGTTCATTTCCCAAAACTTCCCAACACTACTATCCTCACCAAGACGCAGCTTATGCTACGTCCCCTTTTCCCTATGCGGTGATGAACGCTCAGCCGCATCCCAGGACGCAACAACGATGCAACCAGAATAGAGCTCCACCCCCAAGAAATAACCATCTTCCCCCAGCTCCATATAATCCACGCCCTCCTCAAAACAACTATTCGTACAATGCCTACCCCCGTGAACCACCGAGGAGACTTAACTTCACTCCTATCGGTGAGCCATATTCGAGCCTTTTCCCAAAGTTAGTCCAGATGGGACTTTTGCAGCCCGTACCTCCGAACGGGCAAAATCCATAATCGCCATCATATATAAGGGGTACCAGCTGTGCCTACCACTCTGGAGCAAGGGGGAATGACACGGAGGATTGCTGGACCCTCAAACGAGCCGTAGAGAACCTTATAGATCAAAAGAAAGTGGTGCTAAGGGACGAAGAAGCTCCCAATGTGACGAACAATCCATTGCCCACTCACAATAATGGGCCCTTTATCGGCATGATTTGCGAGGACCAAGATTTTGATCCAGCTTTGAAAGCTATCATCGCCATCGCAGATGTGGAGAAAAAGCCCAAGGCGGCACCCAAGCCAGTTAAGGAGATGAAGAAGAGTAACCCCGTCTCTCAAGCCACGGGGAAGGCTGAAGCCAAGACAAAGATGGGACCCTCTAAAGACGATGTTCTTTACGTCCCCAGGGCACCCAAGAAGGAACAATGTGTGTTAAGTCCTCCTAGAAGGTTGCAATTCAATAGAGCAATGATGAACGGCCCGAAGATTTATATACCAAAGGGGACGTATGTGGCGCGGGGGCAAATAATTTCACCAAGGCTGAATGAGCCTGTGGTTATTATCCGCGCGTCGCAAACTCTGTAAAGGATACCACTACCGTCCCTTGGAATTACAACAAGACGGTAGTAACATACAAAGGAAAAGAGATCACATGGGAAGCAATTGAAGCAAACTCCTCTGAAGGATACCTCAATCTGAAAGAGCTAGCCACGAACAAGCATAAACGCTTCCCTCTTAAAAAACCTATCACCGCCGAAGAAGCTGAAGAGTTCTTCAAGAAAATGAACATGTCTGAATACGCCATATTTGAAGAACTCAGGAAAACCCCTAACCAAGTTTCACTTTTATCTCTTTTGATGGGCTCAAATGAGCATCAAAAAGTACTCTTAAAAATTCTTAATGAAGCATATGTTCCAACAGAGACCTCAGTCGAACAATTAGAGAGAATGGCTGAGCGCTTCTTTGAAGTAAGCAAAATTTCTTGCCGAAATGATCTACCTCCCGAAGGGGCCGCTCACAACAAAGCCTTACACTTGACAGTTAAAAGTGAGGGATATTACGTGAAGAGAGTTATGCTTGACGGAGGCTCCGGGGTAGATATTTGCCCCTTGTCGACGCTTCAAATGATGGAAATCAGCATTGAAAGAATCAGGCCAAATAACGTCTGTGTCCGCGCCTTTGACGCAATCAAAAGGGACACCATTGGTGAAATAGACATAGTCATAACAATCGGCCCTGTGGATTTTACGGTAACCTTCCAAATCTTGGATATGGACACCTCATATATAACTTCCTACTAGGAAGACCATGGATTCACGCTGCTGGGGCAGTGCCATCTACCCTCCACCAGATGGTCAAGTTTGAACATGAAAATCAGGAGATAGTGGTCCATGGGGAAGACGAGCAGTCAATATACAGAGACCCCTCGGTCCCATGTCTTGAAGCCATAGAAGGAAGTGAGCATATTGTCTATCAGGCATTTGAAATTGTGCTTGCCGATCGGCACGAAGAAGGTACTCCATGCCCGCAGCCCTGTCTATCAAATGCGTCGATCATGGTCGCTACCGACATGATTAGACATGGATACAAACCCGGAAAGGGACTTGGAGTGTCCTAATAGGGTATCACTGAACCGATCTCTCTACCTGCCGCTGAAAAATTCTTCGGCATAGGTTTCCAGGACACAGATGAAGATATGAAATGGGCCGATGACCGTAAAATCAATGGATGGGACCTGCCTCAGCTAGTCCCACACATTACTGAGACCTTCATCGAACCACAATATATTGAAGAAGAAGAGGAGGCCTTTACGGCCGAAGAAATTGAAGAAATCTGCAAGGCCATGAAGCAGATGATATATGAAACTAACATAGTTCAGCCCGGAGAAGGCTAAAGCACCGCTGAGGTGCAATACATGGGCCCAAACGTCAAGTTGCATAGCTGGAAGGCTACTCCATTCCCCGTCAAGCGGGAGTCCCGGTAGTTAAGTTTTGCCATCTTTCCTGCACTATGAGTTATTTCAGGGTGTAACTCAAGTGTTTTTCATTTATTGCTTTTCGAATTCCGATGTAAACCCTCCTATGTTCAAATTCAATGAAATGAAATCAAAATTTCATCATCTATTATTCTTTCTGATTTTTGTTTATATTTCTTATTTTTCAGTCCTAATAATGCGGCCTTAAATAACATGACATGCTTGCGGACTTCATGCTCTGATCTTAATACGCTGTCTAACCTCGAAATAATGAATCAAGAACCAGAATATGATGAAGATGAGGATTTTAGGGAAATAAATCGAGAATTGGAACAATTCGAGAATAAGCCTAAGCCAAACTTAAACAAAACAGAGCCCGTTAACTTGGGTAATGCAGAAGAGGCCTGAGAAACCATGATAAGCGTCCACACCGATGAAAGAACTAGGGACGCTTTGATTCAACTTCTATTTGAATTCAAAGACGTGTTTGCTTGGTCCTATGACGACATGCCCGGACTAAGCGTTGACTTGGTGGTACACAAATTGCCGACCTACCCCGGTTATCTACCTGTCCAACAAAAGCAAAGGAAATTTAAAACAGACATGAGTGACAAAATCAAAGAGGAGGTCACTAAACAACTAAAAGCTGGAGTAATTCGAGTGGTCCAATACACCATCTGGCTGGCCAATGTGGTTCCGGTACCTAAAAAGGACAGAAAGGTCAGAGTATGTGTCGACTACCGAGATTTGAATAAAGCGATCCCCAAATATAACTTTCCACTACCAAACATACATATCCTGGTTGACAATTGTGCCAAACATGAGGTACAGTCTTTCGTGGATTGCTATGCTGGATATCACCAGGTATTGATGGATGAAGAAGATGCAGAAAAGACAGCCTTCACTACACCCTGGGCACCTATTGTTACCGAGTCATGTCGTTCGGTCTAAAGAACGCTAGGGCAACTTATATGAGGGCCATGGCCACCATATTCCACGACATGATGCATCAGGAGATTGAGGTGTACGTGGATGATGTGACTATTAAATCCAGGACGCAAGATGACCATGTGCAGCATTTTAGGAAATTCTTCAAACGCCTGCGTAAATATGATCTGAAATTAAACCCAGTCAAGTGTGCCTTCGGAGTTCCATCTGGAAAATTAATGGGGTTTATAGTTAGTCGACGGGGAATCAAGCAGAACCCGACAAAGATAAAATCTATTCGGGATCTCCCACCTCCAAGAACCAAGAAGGAGGTCATGAGTCTGCTGGGTAGGTTAAATTATATCAGCAGGTTCATCGCTCAGTTGAAATCCACATGCGAGCCTATATTCAAGCTGCTGAAGAAAGATGCAGCCATCAAATGGACAGACGAATGCCAGGACGCTTTCGATAAGATCAAAGAATATATGTCGAATCTGCCAGTGCTAGTCCCACCAGAACCAGGAAGACCTTTGTTCTTATACCTGACGGTGTTAGAAAATTCCGTCGGGTGCGTTCTCGGGCAACAAGATGCAACAGGGAAGAAAGAACGGGCCATATATTACTTGAGCAAGAAGTTCACGAGCTACGAAGCCAAGTATACGTTGTTGGAAAGAACTTGTTGCGCTCTAACTTGGGTTGCTCAGAAGCTCCGACATTATTTGTTGGCTTATACCACCTACCTCATCACTAGGCTGGATCCATTGAAGTACATATTCCAAAAGCCAATGCCCACCGGGAGATTAACAAAATGGAAAATCCTGCTCACGAAATTGGACATTGTCTATGTCACCCGCACAACCATGAAAGCTCAAGCCTTGGCCGATCATTTAGCTGAGAATCCGGTTGATGATGAATACCAACCTTTAAGCACTTATTTTTCAGATGAGGAAGTCAATTCAGTCGAAGTAATCTCAGAAGACACTGACACCTAGAAAATGTTCTTTTGATGGATCGGTCAATGCAAAAGGTGTTATTGGGGCAATCTTGATTTCACCCGCGGGACGACACTATCCAGCCACGGCCCGTCTCCGTTTCTTCTGCACAAACAATACTGCCGAATATGAAGCTTGAATAATGGGCATGAATATGGCCATTGACATGGATGTAGAAGAGTTATTGATCATGGGAGATTCTGATCTGATCATCAAGCAGGCTCAGGGAGAGTGGGAAACTCGAGATGTTAAGCTCCTTCCATACAGAAAACATGTGGAAGACCTTAGCAAACAATTCAAAGCTGTCGAGTTCAGATATATTCCTCGATGCCACAACGAGTTAACCGATGTGCTGGCTACCCTAGCTGCAATGCTTCCATATTCGGGCAATGTTCACATTAACCCGTTGGAAATTCAAATCAAAGAAAGGCATGGTTATTGAAACACGGTCGAAGTAGAACCCGATGTCCAACCATGGTATCATGATATCAAGAGATTCTTGAAAACAAAAGAGTAACCAGAGCAGGCCAACAGGGACCAAAAGAGAACCATCCGAAGGCTCGCCGACAGTTTCTTCCTAAGTGGGGAAGTACTGTATAGAAGGACTCCCGATCTAAATCTATTAAGATGTGTAGACGCTAAAAAAGCTTAAAAGATTATGAACGAGGTGCATTCAGAAGTATGCGGCCCCCACATGAACGAGTACGTCCTCGCAAAGAACATTTTGCGGGCTGGATATTATTGGATGACCATGGAGAAAGATTGTTTCAGTTTCGTCCGAAAATGCCATAAGTGTCAGATACATGGCAATTTGATCCATGCACCGCCGTCAGAATTGCATCCCATGTCAGCACCCTGGCCGTTTGTTTCCTAGGGGATGGATGTCATCGGGCCGATCGAGCCAAAGGCCTCGAATAGACACAGATTTATCTTGGTCGCTATCGACTATTTCAAAAAGTGGGTCGAGGCAGTCACATTCAAAGTTGTCACTAAGAAAGTGGTGGTGAATTTCGTGCATTACTATCATTTGTCGTTTTGGTATCCCAAAAACTATCATTACTGACAATGTCGCAAATCTAAACAGTAACCTGATGAGGGAGGTATGTGAACAGTTCCAAATCACACACCGCAATTCCACCCCTTACGGACCAAAGCCAATGGCGTCGTCGAAGCAGCAAACAAAAACATCAAGAAAATTCTCCGGAAAATGATTCAAACCTCTAGGCAATGGCACGAGAAATTACCCTTTGCATTATTGGGATATCGCACGACCGTACGCACGTCGGTTGGAGCTACTCCTTATCTATTGGTTTATGGTACTGAAGCCGTAATACCCGTAGAAGTTGAAATTCCCTCCCTTCGGATTATTGTCGAAGCAGAAATTGAGAATGATGAATGGGTCAAAACCCGGTTGGAACAATTAACTCTGATTGATGAAAAAAGGATGGCCGCAGTTTTCCACGGGCAGTTGTACCAACAAATAATGGCCCGCGCCTACAACAAGAAAGTGCGGCCCAGGAACTTCGAAGTGGGGAAACTTGTCTTAAGACGTATCCTCCCACACCACGAAGAGGCGAAAGGAAAATTCACCCCGAATTGGAAAGATCCATACATCATAAGGAAATTGCTACCAAAGGGAGCATTGTACCTGGGGGACATCGAAGGAAATGACCCCGAAACAGTTGTCATAGCAGATGCAGTCAAAAGGTATTATGTCTGACCTTTTCGTGATGATGATACTAATGATCGAAATGATGAAGGCTTTCATTCATGCTACCCCAAACACTATCAATTTTGTAAACCCTTCGAGCCGGTTACTCTTCCTTGACTACCCTCTTTGGAACTTGAAGTGTGAAAAAAAAGAAAAAAAAAAGAAAAAAAAAAAGAAAAAAAACAAAATGTTTCCCTGAACTACGTCTGACTTGATTCCGAAAGGATACGTAGGCAGCCTCTCCCAGGGGTTCAGTCACACCAAAATAAAAATCCACATTCCCCCAAGAGTTTAAGCTGGGGCAAGTGTTAAGATTCGACAATGATTCGCTTGAAAAGTTCCAAAGTTGTAATTCAATACAAATTCTTTTTACCCTAAATCATGTTCAAGTCATTACGATCGATCGGCGAAGAAAAGCCAGAATGGGAGGATACATCTATCTGGACCTGATACAAGCAATAAGAGAAATTAAAATGAGAGAGTTTTATCGGTGAAAACCCACACGGGCACCATAAGGCGACGATGAGTAGATAAACGAAAAATGAGAGAGTCTTGTCAGTGAAAACTCGCAAAGAGCACTACAGGGCGATGGCGAGAAGAGAAATGAGAGAGGTTAGTTAGTGAAAACCCAAAAAGGGCACTACTAATCGAAAAGATGATGATTGGTCACTGATATCGACATGGTCATGGGACAAGGTTTCTCAACCTCGAGTTAAAATTTGTGACGAATTTCTGAGAGTCAGATGGTTTATATAGATCAGGCATCAAGTCCAAGACGCATGTCATGTTCATTGAAGGCCGCTTACACTCCAGATAAGTCCTTCTTCTCTTCCCTGAAAGGGATATTTCTTGTTAACATTCATTGTCTCCATTTCTTTGTTATTCTCTTTAAATCCATTTCAGTCTGATTCTGTTTCTAAAGCAAGGCAAAGAAAGGATGGTAAAACGATTTACAGGGTTCTCATTTAATGCGAGCCAACATGCAAAGGGCACCGAGCCTCATCAGGGGCATCGAGTCGATCCCGACTGGCCGCAACGGCCGATGCTTCAAACGCAAAACTCTTGGAAGTATGAAATCAAATTGAAATGCCTATAAAGGCGATTGGAGTGAAAGGTTAAGTCCCGCGTAGCTAACCCTCTCGGCAAAGTTTGAAAAGCCGAAGTGCTCCAAATGCTTTAAAGTTAAAGTTGGAAAAGAAAGGCTGATGAAGGCGAAGAAAAGTTGGAAAGGTTAAGTCCCACGCGACTAACCGTTGGAGCAGAATTTGAGGGATCAAGACTTCCCCGATACTCGGGAAATCCAAAAGAAAAAGCAAGTGAAATACCTACAAAGGCAAATAAAGTCAAATGTTGGATCCCACGTGACCGATCGCCATGGTAAAATCTGAAAAGCCAGAGTCCCCGGGATTAGAGATGAAACCCAATCCACAGCAAGCAAGCAAGTGGTCGAGATCTTCGTCACAAGAGTTGAGATCAAGCTGTTGAAAGTCAAGGATGCAAAACCAACCACCGTTTCAAACTAACAAATTGTTCTTTGTTTGAAGGAAACAGGTGTAACTCAAAATAATCTCGCAAAATGCAGGTGTAACCAAAAGAAAAGGCGCAAGAGATAGAAGAAGCTCTGCGGCAACAATTCCAAAAGGGAAGTTTTCTCCAAAATTCTTTCCCGCATTCATTCAAAATAAAATGAAAAGAAAAGAAAAGAAGAAAACAATGTTGAAAATAATTCAAACCTAAAGTAATATAGGGCCTCCAATCCCTAGCTACACCGATGCCAACATAGGATATTCCATTCCTTAGTTGATGCCAACATAGGGTCTCTGTTCCCTAGTTGATGCCAGCATAACCTGATGCCGACATAACTCGATGCCAACCTTGGATATCCCAGTCCTCAGTTGATGCCAACATAGGGTCCCACTCCTTAGTTGATGCCGGCATAACCCGATGATTCTTCCAACATAGGGTCCCATCCCCTAGCAGACACCGGCATAACCTGGTGATCTTTCTGACAACAGCATAACCTGTTGATCACCTCCTGACACTGGCATAACCCAGTGATCTCTTTTCTGGCAACAGCATAACCTGTTGATCACCTCCTGACACTGGCATAACCCAGTGATCTCTTTTCTGGCAACAGCATAACCTGTTGACCTTCCCAGACACCGGCATAACCTAGTGATCTTTCTTGACAACAGCATAACCTGTTGAACATTTCCTGACACTGGCATAACCCAGTGATCTCTTTTCTGGCAACAGCATAACCTGTTGACCTTCCCAGACACCGGCATAACCTAGTGATCTTTCTTGACAACAGCATAACCTGTTGAACATTTCCTGACACTGGCATAACCCAGTGATCTCGTTTCCCGGCAATAGCATAACCTGTTGACCTTTCTAGACACCAGCATAACCCAGTGATCTTTCCTGACAACAGCATAACCTGTTGATCATTTTCTGACATTGGCATAACCCAGTGATCTTTCCTGACAACAGCATAACCTGTTGATCATTTTCTGACATTGGCATAACCCAGTGATCTCTTTTCCGGAAACAACATAACCTGTTGACCTTCCCAGACACCGACATAACCTGGTGATCTTTCTTGACGACAACATAACCTGTTGAACATTTTCTTGCACTGGCATAACCCAGTGATCACTTTTCTGGCAACAGCATAACCTGTTGACCTTCCCATACACCGGCATAACCTGGTGATCTTTCTTGACAACAGCATAACCTGTTGAACATTTCCTAACACTGGCATAACCCAGTGATCTCTTTTCTTGGCAACAACATAACCTGTTGACCTTTTTCTGACATTGGCATAACCCAATGATCTCTTTTTCCGGCAACATCATAACCTTTTAACCTTCCCAAACACCAGCACGACCTGTTAATTTCTTCTTGACAACGGCATAACCCGTTGATCCTCCTCAAACATTAGCATAACCTGGTGATCTTTTCTTAACGATAGCATAACCTGTTCACCGCTTTCAATAACAAAATAGTGTAGATTTCCTTACAATAACTCACGAAATTTTCCTAGTGAAAATTGGGGCAGAAAATTTCGTTCGTTTGTTTTGATTTTTGTGCATATTACATTTTTAGGACATTGGAACTCGAGACGACCAAAAGAAGAAGTTTTGATCCAAAATAATAAAACAAAAAGAGGAAAGAGAAGATTGAATCCAAAAGTGCAGAAACGGGGAAGATATGGACTATTCAGGACGAGATTTTCGTCCAGTATATCCTGCCTTGATCCGAGGAATGATAAGGCGAAACTAGCACCTGCGACTAACAAGCATCAAGATCCAGGTCAGAGTCAGCAGAAGATCAAGACTCAAGACCAAGTCTTAGATAGGAATCTTGTAACTAGCAGCTGATAAGTTTAGTTAGTCTTTAGTTTTGTTACTTTGGTGTAATAAGGAGATCAGCAGCAGTAACAGCAACAACCGCAGTGAAACCACAGTTACTCGGTAGTCCCAGCTACCAGAACTTTCAGAACTACACTGACCTGATTTATTTATAGGCAAGGATATGTAGGCAACCTTTGAAACAGGGTTCGGTCAAACTTTTCAAAAAAATAAATGCTTTACAGTAGAGTATGCGAATGGGTAAAAGTCGTTCATGACTGCTCACTTTGTCTTTGCCCGAAAACCCTTTGTGTTTTCGAGCAAAGAGGGGCAGTTGTGAGCACGTGATTTCTCACCCACCATATATCCCTACAAAATTCAATACAATAAGTTGATTTTACAAATTTTATTGAATTTTTGGTGATTAATTGTGAATTGTTTGCATTTGCATACCCATAATCCGTCTTTTAAATTATTTAAAATTGCATAATTAGGTGGACCATTATTATCAAAGAATAACGAGTTTATTAGTTGTAATTAATTGAAGTAGGTAACAAAACGGGTGATGATTATTTGATGTAATGTAGTTCTAACAACTAATTACTAAAATTAATCATTTGTATCCAATAAATCATGGATTTAATTAGGAGTAATTGTTCTCATTTTTTTAATTAATCTATGATTAGAATAAAACAAGGTTTTGAAGTAATTATTACTTTTTATTTTATTTTAATTAGGTTTAGTATTAATTAAAATTGATTTCTAGGATTAATAAAACGTAGTAAAAATGGGAACTGGGCTGATTTACCTAGGCCCAAAACGCCAATGACCTAGCTACCCAACCCAACTAATCTCTGACCCGGCCTGATCCCCCCTACACTACCCAAACGACCCCGTTTAGTTTAAATAAGTGAATCCCAGCCGTTGATCAAAATAAATCAAACGGCTGGGAACTTCCCAGCCCTTTTATATAAAATTGTCCCAAAGTCCCCCCACCCCCCAGTTCACCTAAGTCTAACACCCACCCCTCAAATACCGTCTATATCCTCCCTCTCTAACCTCGCCTGATTCTGCCGTCTGCCGCCCTGACTCTGCGGGTCGAAAATCGCCACCGGCGGCGGAGCTCCACCAATCGACCCCAAATTTCTACCATATGATCTCCTTGACTCCCTCACTCACCCCTTAGGTTTAGTTTACCCAAAAAAACCACCCGATTTTGATAATCTGAAAACCCCGAAAAACCTAGCTTCCTCTACGAGACGATTCCAAGACCTCCAATGGTTCACACCGGCATGAGTCGATAGCTCTTGATGAGAGCTATAAATTCATGCGAGTTTGGACCATTTCCAAGCTCGTCGGAGACCGGCCAAGTTCCGGCAAGTCACCGGAGTTCGTCCAAATCCCCCTCACTGGTACCTCCCTTCTTCTTAGCATCTCTTCTATAATTTTTCAAAATCAAAATATGTGTGTCACTTTTTCCGTCTGTGTTCTCTGTTAATATGTCCCTGTTTTTCGTCCATGATTCTTGTTAATATGTTACTGCTCTCATCTAGTATTTGCTTGTTATTCCCGATTAGTTAAGCCTTTAAATGCATGTGTTGATTATGTAATAACCATTTTAGGTTTATGTTATCTTTATCAAGAACTGATTATGTAAATCGATTAGTTAGGGTACCACTTTACCTGTGTATGTACTGATTTTTAGTTTAATATTGATGCCCTAAAATTCAAGTCTTTATTAGGATTCTACTTGTTCCCTAAAATTGATTGTTATCCATGGCCCTTAATTTACTGTTTTATAGATTTGATTGAGTCCAGGTATTTGTTAAAATGCAATTTTGTTATGTTTGGATCTTTATACCTGACGGCTACCCCAACTCTAATTGTGTACATGTTAGGTGTATCTAAAATGGTGATTGATTAAGTTAACTAACCTAAAATTTGACTTGGTTAGCTGCTGATTTTAATCCAACCTTAGTTAGTCACCTAAAGTTAATTAATCGAGCAATTATGAATTGATTAGGAGTTAATTACACTTGATACTTAAAACAAGGTAGCAAATTTGCGACTTCACTTAAGGTTAAAGTTAATCCCTCAATTAAGATAATTAACTATAATTGATAGATAAGCCCAATGAAATTGTTTAAACAAATTAATTTAACTAACTACTAATTTTAATTCAAATGTTAGTCAATCTGAGTAAAATAATCAAGCAATAAGGAATTAATCACACTTAATTAGCTAGGCTTAATTTAAAACCAAGAAAAGTCAAAGGGTAAAATGATCAATTAAGTCTAACAACTTAATTACTTCTATTAATTGATCTAAGGCAACTAGTTAAGATCAATTGTGAAATTGAGTTAACTAAGTTTAAGAATAATTGATTCATTTAGTCTCACATTTAAATAATTTCAACTTCTTCAACCTAGAAATTAACTTAAGTAACCTCATTAAGTATTGATTATTACTTAAAATCAACTTAGTAAATAATATAACCCCTTAATTACTAAAAATGTAATTCTAAGAGGTATTGAGGGGTAATATAGGATTTTAATTGAGGAATCTTGGGTGTAACAACCCAAGAACCTTCTAGAATAAGGAAATATCAGGAAATCAGATATTTTAGGTTTAAAATGGTAATTTCAAAAAGGGGATAAGGGCTGGAATGTTCTGGAAGGGTAAAACTGTCCCAAAAAGATAGGGTTGACATCTGTACCTGTACCTTCTTCAGCCCAATTAGGATAGGGAATATGCTGAAAAGATACCACCCTAAAAACCCCTATAAAAGGACTACCCTATTCTCTGAAAAGGGGGTGAACACATAGAATTTGAGAGAGTTCCCTGCACAAATTTTGCAAAAATTTGTTACTCACATTAGAAACCTTTTTCCTCTGGAAAAAAAAAACAGATTTCCTACACACTCATAAGATCTGAAATTACACCTTCATTGCCTGGAAAAACAGAAACAAACACACAATAAAATGAGTGCACAAGTAGCTTAGAACTTTGTTTTGTTGTGGCTGTGGGCTCTTTTCTGTGAAGGACTGGGTTTCATTTTCTTGTTTTACTCAAGTTCTTTTTGGTAGTCAAGTGTTTCTTTCCTGGGTTTTCTTGTTGTTGGTTTGTGGCTGTTGGTTTGCTGTTGCTGAGATTCGAATTTCAAATTCCTAGACCTTTATTTGGTCTAGATTTTCCGGTTATTGTTTCACTTTTTGAGGTATGTAATACTTTTTTTTAAATGAAATTCTCAGACCTGAAATCTCTGTTCTATGTTGTTGTGTGAAATCTGTTGATGTTGTTTGGGTTTCTTTGTTTAAATTTGTATGCAAAAGCCTGATGTTAGGATGTGTGGATGTTTGCTGAAATTTGGTTAAGTATTTTCGAATATAAGTTATATGAAAAGGGACTAATGGTAAGTTTCAAATCGGTTGGCATTATTGGAATTGAATCTGACCTTCTTTATGGTCAGATTCACTCTATGAAAGATGCATAAATCTGGTTTTCTTTTGGTTGTTTAGCACAAGCAGAGGCTCGATGTTCCGGTCAAAACAAAGGCCTCAAGGAGTAGTAGTTTAGAAATATGTATTCCTTTTCTTCTTCACTGCCTTCACGCAATTTGTTCTTCGGAATCCGTATTTTAGTCGAATAGGATATATGCTCTCATTTTGGAACCATTGTAAATTGAAACTGGATTGTATATTTACTGCCTTACAGCTTTTCCCAAAATTAGTATGTATATATCTTACAAAAACCTAGTGTTCATGCAAATTTTAGAAAATGGTCGGATCCTGTGTCAATCTTTTGGAATTTCGAACTTGTATTTTTCTTCGTTGCACATTAATACGAGGAGAAAATGTATTTAATTAGTTCCAGATATATTGTGAGTAAAATTGGACGCTAACATGCTATCTTGGTCAATATAACATTTAGTGATGGGCCAGGCTATTAAAAATGGCTTGTTAAGGCTTGAAATAGCATGAACACAGTCCATTGGGCTTGAAAAATACGAAAGCCCTAAGCCTTAGGATTGTACGTATTCAAAAACTAATACAATATTTCATATATTAGGCATTTGATCATTAGGATTCAATTGAAATTCAAAAGCGCTTTTCTAAACCGGTCATATAATTTTATATTCAAACTAATCTGTCCGAAATTGCCAGCATCACTATGAATACCCATATTTCTTGAAGTTCCGGAAAAGTATAATCATTTCAAATCTGATGATTTTTTGAATAAATGAGTATAGCCTCCTCAAACAGCATTTTTAAACAATTGAAAATTCCACATATGTTTTGATTGTGTTTTGAATTTGTGAATCCATATTTGTTGTTTGTGTTCTTTATTCTCTTTAATCAAGTAGTGTTTACTGAACTTTATAGAATTTCTCCTTTCACAAATAGCTTATACTAAGATTGGCCAAAAGGGATAATTGATAAATTGGGCTAAAACATGGTCATAGCCCAAACATTTGACCTTTAGATAGTAAATCTAATACTAGATAGCCTTGTACATATCACATAGGCTAAGAGCATCTTTCCTTGGTCTAAAATGGAAAAATCTAGTAAGTGATCAAATATTGCCTCAAATAAGTATCCTCCAAAAATGTCACCATAACCTACACTCGGGTGTGGCAACTCGTGCCCCCGACTCTAACTCCAAACAATAATAAAATCACACGTAGAAATCGCGGGCGCATTTCATGTGACGCTGTTGTGATATGTTCAAAAACAATAAGTGCACGCCATCGTGAACTGTCCCAAGATAAATCCATAAAATATCAAAAATGATTTATATACATACCCCGTAAAGCTAAAAATACCGCTTTAGATAAAAATTCCAAAACTTAGAGAATAATTGAACATCGCCTCAAATAGGCATTCTAAAACCGTCACGACCATAGTCTTGACTACGTAATCTACATTCGGGTGTGACAACTAATGTCCCCGACGTCAACTTGAAACTATATTAAAATCATGTATTGTAATTACGGATGCTTTTCATGCGGCGTTATTGTAATATGTCCAAAAGCAGACAAGTGCACGTCCTCGTGACTTGTTTTCAATATAAATCCATAAACGTCAAAAGAGGCTAATATTTAAAAAGGCTAAATTCAATAGGCTAAAACATGTAAATAACCAGATAATTTAGGACAAAATATTAATAGTTAAGTGACCGTGCTAGAACCACGAAACTCGGGAATGCCTAACACCTTCTCCCCGGTTAACAGAATTCCTTACTCGAATTTCTGGTACGCAGACAACTTAAAACAGAGTCAAAATTCCTCAGTTTGGGATCTTTAAAATAAACGGTGTCCCGGAACATCGTCAAAAATCTGGGTGGCGACTCTGAAAACTAAAGTAAATCCCAAATCTGAATAATGTCACTTAAAGTGGAAAAACTCCCTTATTACTCTTCATTAATCCGGGGGTGTAAAAAGGAGGTGTGACAGAGCTGCATATTTACTTTGGGACTACGGAACGTATTCCGGGAGATCCCCTAGCACTGCATATTTACTTTAGGACTACAGATGTATTCCAGGAGATCCCCCCTGTACTGAATATTTATTTCGGGACTACGGACGTATTCAAGGAGATATCCTTGTACTGCATATCTATTTTGGTACAACAGACGTATTCCTGGAGATCCCTCTATACTGCATTTTACTTTGAAATTACGGGACGGTATCCCGGGAGATCCCCATGTTGTTATTCCTAGTTCTAAGTTGAGGGCTTTCTTGGCTTCTATTTACTGTAGATTCTGTAGTTAATTTATTGTAATAGATATCTCTTACTGCTTAAATGCATTATATTTATACCGGTAGGGCCCTGACCTGACCTCGTCACTAATCCACCGAGGTTAGGCTTGTCACTTACTAGACACCATTGTGGTGTACTCACGCCCTTCCTACACATATTTTCGTGTGCAGATGCAGGTACTACTCGTCCGCCTCAGTATTAGTCAGCAGCAGCAGCCACCGGTGACTTCAAGGTATATCTGCACATGCCCGCAGATCCTCAGAATCCCCCTCTATCTTTTATTTGTTTTTCCCTTCTGTACTTCTTAGACTCTTATATAGAAGACTGTAGATAGATTTCGTAGAGTTTGTGACTCATGGTTCCGGGTTTTTTGAAGTGATGTATATAGTTTGGTAAATTGGCTTTACTTGTATATGTCGAGCGGCATCTTTACCTTTATATAGTAATTTTGAATCTTAGTTGATTTTTATTGTTCTTTATTTTTGGCTATTTCAATGTTAATAGGCTTACCTAGTCGTAGCGACTATGTGCCATCACGACACCTTTCGGAGGGGGTAAAAATGGGTCGTGACAGAAAATCATCGGTAATGGTTACACCTAAATTATTCACTTTGGTAGAAATGTTAACCAGTTTCATAATTTGATCACGGACACTACCTACAAGGTTATACTTTATGGTAGACAGGGAAGCAATCAGGCTACTTATCTCAGCTTTATAAGATTCTAGGAATTTCTATCCAACGGCACTCAAGAAATCTTTTGCATTTCCATTATCCTTAATTGCACCTTTTATGTGATCAGAAATGGATCTCTTTATGATCATAAGGCTCAATTTGTTAGCCTTATTCCATTTCTCATACTTAGCCTTTTCATCAGCAGTGCTAGTAGTTGTAGTGTAAAAAGGTATTCAGTCAATGCAAAGTCCACGTCCATCAGACATAATACTATTTCAACATCCCGTTTCCACTTCTTGTAGTTGCAACTAGCTAGAGTCAGTGGAATTCAACTGAGTAGTCATGTTGTTAACAGTTGTATAAGCAAACATCACAAAAATTGGATAAAATTATGGGCAGGAATTATCACGACCCAATTCTCCCTCCGTGGATTTTCGTGAAGGCACCTAGTCTCTACGACTAGGTAAGCCTAACACTTTGCGGAAACAAAATGAAAACATGAAAATTAACAGCTAAAAAAACAAATAATTTAAACAAGCAGTTGAGATGCACTCAACATATACATAGTCAACTTCCGAAATGTACAAAACACTCCCAAGACCCGGAACACCATATATCACCAGCTTCTAGGAATCCTAACTGTTCTATACATCACTATCTATAAAGATGAGGGAAAAATCAAGATAAGGGGATAGAGAGGGACACCAAGGATCTGCGGTCACGGGCAGATGTACCTTCAAGTCTCTGGCAGCAGCGGCTGCAACTTATGAACGAGGCTGGTAAGAAGAACCTAGATCTGCACACGAAAAACATGTGCAGGAAAGGGCGTGAGTACACCAATTTGGTATCCAGTAAGTGCCAAGCATAACCTCGATCGAGTAGTGACGAGGTCAGGTCAGGGACCTACTGGTGTATATATATATATATATAAACAAGGCAGAATGAAATATTGTAGTAAAATAAAGACTGAAATTTAACAAGAAATAAATCATAGAAAGCAACAACTCAGTACATAGAAATACAATAGGGGATCTCCCGAGATACCGTCTCGTAGTCCCAAACGTAAATGTGCGGGGGATCTCCCGGAATATCGTTCCGTAGTCCCAAAGTAAATATGCAAGATAGAGAGATCTCCTGGAATACCTTTCCGTAGTCCAAAAGTAAATATGCATCCACAATAGAATTCAATAGTTAAGGCACGAAATCCTACAATTCAACCTAAGTACAAGTTAAGGAAAGACAGGAAAATTCACTAAACATGCTGCACGTAGTTCAGATAAATAGTTAAGGCAAGCAGGCATTCTATTTTAGTCTAACAGGATACTAAACATGCTGATAAGATTCAAATAAGGAGGAAAACAGGTTATTACTTAGTAAGAATCGGGTTTTACAATAATTAGCCTGTGTACGTACTCGTCACCTCACATACATGGCGCTCATATATCAAAAACAGTACCAATCCTAAGGGGAGTTCCCCCACACAAGGTTAGGCAAGCCACTTACCTCGAACTAATCTCAATCAATCCGAAACAATTCTCTTTCCATGAAAATCTGACTCCGAATGGCCCAAATCTATCCAAAATCAATCACATAACATGAATACAACTACAAGGAACTAATCTAGCTACTGAAATAAAAGCTAAAGCAAGAAATTGGAAATTCGCCCCAAAACTCCTCTCGGGCCCACGACTCGGAATCCGGTAAATTCTACCAATTATGAACACCCATTCACTCATGAGTTCTCTCGTACCAAAATTATCCAAATCTGAGGTCTAAATCCCAATCAAAACTCAGTAATTTGGTTGAAGAACGTTTCCTCATATTCCCCAAATTTCTCACCCAATTTCCTTAAATAAATGAAGAAAACAACTATGGATTAAGGGAATACAACCAAAAACGGTTTAGGAATCGTTACCCCAAAGCTTCCTCTAAATATCCCTTGAAAAATCGCAAATTTTCGAGCTCTCACGTCCAAAAATGAAGAATGAACTCAAACCCTCGCACTTGGGTCTTTTCTGCCAGTTAAACCGCACGTGCGGTCAATTACCCGCTTCTACGGTACCGCTTTTGCGATTAAAACTCTGCACCTGCGGAGATTCATTAAACTCCCAGGCTTCGTACCTGCGCACTACACTCCGCACCGGCAGACGCGCTTCTACGCTCACTCATCCGCTTCTGCAGAACTCAGCCTCCTTTCAAAATCCGCTTCTGCAACCACCTCAACGCATCTACGGTTGTGCAGATGCGGACCTCATCTCGCATCTGCGCTCACAGGCTCTTATGACCAAAAGTGCACCTGTGGTCTTCTCCTTTCTTCCGTGGGGCGTACCTTCAGACTACCCACTGCAAGTGCGAAACACCAGAAAACCAGCAACTTCAGAATATGTAGAAGTCCAATTTTCCATCTACTAAGCACCCGAAACTCACCCGAGGCCTCCGAGACCTCAACCAAATAAACCAACCAATCCTAAAACACCATACGAACTTAGTCGATCCCTCAAACGATCTCAAACAACGCTAAAATCAGGAATCATCCTCCGATTCAAACTTAAAGAACTTGAATTTCCAAATTCGACAACCGATGCCGAAACCTATCAAACCACGTCCAATTAACCCCAAATTTTGCACACAAGTCATATTCAACCCTATTGACCTACTCCAACTTCCATAATCGAAAACCCACCCCGATATCAACAATTCCACTACCGACCTAAATCTCCAAAACTTTGACTTTCGTCATTTCAAGCCTAAATGAGCTACTAACCTCCAAAACCCAATCCGGACACGTCCCTAAGTTCAAAATCACCTAATCGAGCTAACGGAACCGATGAAACTCCATTTCAGAGTCTTCTTCACACAGTTCTAATAACGGTTTAATTCCTAAGGCTTAAGCTCCCGTTTAGGGGACTAAGTATCCCAAAACACTCCAAAAACCAAACGGAACCTCCCGGCAATTTATAATAGCAGAAATAGGGACAGAGAAAGCAGTTAATAGGGGATCGGAGCTATAACTCTCAAGACGACCAGCCGGATCATCACAGGAATATATAAATCAAAAGAGCTAAAGACATCCATTACACCCCTCATTTGGTAGAAGATGCAACTTTCTCCCCTTTTAAAAAATCAAGGAGTCTAAGGCATTCATTGCATCCTCACCTTTAGGCAAGAGATAAAAAACCTCCTCCCCCTATTATCCAAGTGTACAAGGTATACATTGTGTCCTTCCTTTAGGTAAGAGACACAAAACCTCATCTTATATATATATATATATATATATATATATATATATATATATATATATATATATATATATATATATATATATATATATATATATATATATATATACACACACACACGCGCGCTACAAAAAAGGGGCTATTTGCGGGAGTTTGTCGCGGCGGTTTTCAAAACCCCTGTCGCCGCAATCAATTTGTGGGGTTTTTTCGTGACCGCTAGTATCATTAGAGGCGGTTGATTTAGCGGCAATTTAACCCCAGTATTTTCAATATTTAATCAATTTAAAACTTTTTTGAGGAAAATATTGCGGCGATTGAAACCCGTAAATCAAGAAATTTGCAGGGGTCTATACCTTTTGCAATTTGCATAGCATATTCTCTTTACTTAATTAGAGAGTGATAATAACCTCACTTATTTTTTTCAAAATAATATGATTTTTTGGGGTAATTGTGCTCCCAAAATTTTCTATAGAATACTTTAAATATATTAATATTATGAAGAATGAACATAATATTGGAATGGCATATCAAAATTAGTGACATTAAATCATAAGGAATGTAACATGAAGTATTATCTTTAGTCTCAAAACTAGCTTTAAACACCACATCTACTTCACCTATTAAGTGCAAATGTGATGACCCAAAAGGTCATCTTACGTAATTTAAGCTATATCTGTGTTCTGAGGCTCCGAGAGCCTCCGTTAGCCTCACCTCGATATGCGTGCGCAGCCCGGGCGTGTAGCCGGGAAGCTTATATGTGAAAAACTGACAAAAGAATGAGTTTTGATAATTAATAAATGAATATAGTTGACTTTGGTCAACATTTCTGGTAAACGGACCCGATACCGTGATTCGATGGTCCCGGAGGGTCCGTAGGAAAATATGGGACTTGGGCATATGCCCGGAATCGAATTTCGAGGTCCCAAGCCCGAGAAATGAATTTTTAAAAGAAATTGTTTTCTGAAAATAATAAAGGAATATGAAAGTGAATAACTATGTGGAAACCTCGTTACCGGGTCCGTATTGAGGTTCCGGAGCCCGAAACAGGTTTATTATATACTATTTGTCTTATCTGTGGAATTTGGGGTAAAACGGGCGTGAATTGAGTGGTTTCAGATCAAAAATGAGGTTTTGAGGTTTTAAAGAATTTGAAAAGTGACTTGGAAAGTGATGTTATGTTCTCGAGGTCCGAATGAGATTCCAAGACCGGGAATAGTTCCATGGTGTCATTTATATCTTATCTGCAAAGTTTGAAGTCATTCCGAGCAGTTAAGGCCGGTCCGACGTATTGAAGTGAATTCTAGAATTTTAAAGTTCTTAAGATTTGATTAAATAAGTTTTGGGGTTTGATTTCGAGTTCCGCTGTTGTTTTTCGTGTTACGAAAGTTTGAGCGAGTCCGATTAGTGATTTAGGACTTGTTGGTATATTTGGACGGGGGCTCGGGTGGGCCCAGGTTCCTCCCGGACCCCGCGCGAGGCCAAAAACCAGCAGAAACCACAGCTGGGGCACAGCAGCTGGTGTGACCGCAGGTGCGGTTGCCCAGCTGCAGGTGCGGGACCGCCCCTGCGGTCCCAGTCTCGCAGATGCGACTCTTCTCGCAATTGCGACCCAGGCGCCGCAAGGGCGGCTCCGCAGGAGCGGTTTCCCTTCCGCAGGTGCAACCCCTTCTGGGCTAGCCCAAGTCCGCAGGTGCGATCGTTATTCCGCACCTGCGATACCGCAGGTGCGATCCTTTTTCCGCACATGCGATACCGCAGGTGCGAGCCCCCTTCCGCAGGTGCGAAAATTGCCCAGTTAATATATTAATTTCCAGAACAGTGTTTAGACGGGATTCTTTCAAATATACACGAACTCCTCTTTCTCCAAGCCCCTTAGGCATCTATTGAAGCTTCCTTTCACCAATACTTCGTGGGTTAGTGAATCTTAACTCGTTTTCTTCATTTTCCATTAATCTTTGTTGATCCTAAGCCTAAAACATGCAATTTAAGGTAGAAATTGGGGGAATTGGGTAGTGTTAGGTTTTTGAGATTTTTGGGTGATTCAACCCCAATTTGGGGTCGAATCTTAAAACAAATTGTATATTCTTACTCGTGGGGTTAGGGGTGATCGGGTTTGGGTCCGAACCTCGAGTTTCGACCACGTGGGCCCTGGGTCAAATTTTGGAATTTTAGGAAGAATGATTAGAAATGGGTAATTAGGCTATGGGTTTGAGTTATTGAGTCACTATTGATATACTTGAGTTGAATATGTCTAGATAATATCGTTTCGGAGCCGGATTATAAAGGAAAGGCGGTGTTAGAGGGTTGATCGCTCTATTTTGGACCCGAGGTAAGTGACTTGCCTAACTTCGGTGAGGGAATAGGTATTGTTTGCTACGTGTTTACTTGTTAATCATGTTCGTTGCATAGGTAGAGTGACGAGTACCTATGTGATTAGAGTCTAGCATGACCGTGAGTCTAACATGATAGCAATCGTCGTTTTTCTTCCATGTCTTTTATATTATGAAATTGTCATTATTTTTAATAGTATGTTGTTGGTTGTGGTGAAAGAATGAGACGTAAGGTGTTGTTGAGGATGAATATTTGTTGTCAAAGATACTCGGTTGAGATTGGTATAGCTGAGGCCCTTGCCGGGCAATTGTGTGTTTAATATTGATATGTACCCCCTCGTTGAGCATTATTGTCTTGCATTTCTATTATATTGAAATTTCCTTGCCATTGATATTTATACTGTTCTGGTAAGGAAGAGGGGTGATGTTATTGTTATGCACGAGGGGACATGCCGTGCCGAGTGTTGATATTGTTATATATGCACGAGGGGACATGCCGTGCCGATTGATATTTATTATATACACACGAGGGGACATGCCGTGTTGTGATATTGTGATATTGTTATATATGCACGAGGGGACATGCCGTGCCGATTGGTTATTTGAGATTACGCACGAGGGGACATGCCGTGCTCTGTTATTTGATTGATTCCCGCATACTGGTAGTTGTTTCTTCGGTTTCTGTTTTTACTTTCCAGCCGCATCCTCAATGTACCGTTGTGAATTAGATGTTGTTTTTTCCTGTATCCCCAGCATGTACACTCCATATCTTATTTTATCGTATAAGTTCCGATATTATTGCTGCCCCGTTAATATTTTCCTTTATATCTCTTCTATTTGACCATATTCGTCTTCATTATCGGTCAATTCTTGTACATATATCTACTTAGATTAGGACAGGTGATCGTATTATGCTAAGTCTAGCCTCGTCACTACTTCGGCCGGGGTTAGGCTTGGCACTTACTCAGTACATGGGGTCGGTTGTACTGATACTACACTGCNCTTCGAGGTATACACTGGCGTCCGTGGATCCCGAGGCTTCTTTCCTTTACCGCTTCATTGTCTTTCTCCTTTATTTCCAAGACAGTGTTGTACTTTCATTCCAGACTTGTATTTAGTATTCTAGTAGCTAGTCCGTGGGATTGTGACACCCCGGTTTTGGGAGTGTACGTTATTTCATGATTGTTATGTTCTTACTTTCCGCATTTAAAGTTTCGTTATTCTTATTAGCAATGCTTGAAGGATTCTGTTGGGAATATGAAAAAGGGAAAAACATGTTATCGATTTTCGGTTAAACGATTGTCCCACTAATATCTCAGTATGTGATGGGGATTGGTTGAAGTGACGAGTTAGCATTTTATTCCGTGTTAAATGATTTTAAATTGCTATTGCAAGTCATACGTTG
>MDKH01143960.1:0-24247 GCA_005239495.1 Nicotiana undulata | reverse complement strand
CCTCGTGCGACGAATAATAAAAACACAAGGCAACAATAATATGAAAATCAACAACACGAAGTCCCAAGCGCATGGAAATATTCAATACAATTCTATTGTTCCGGCAAGGAGAAATCAGCATTTACAACATCAACATATGCCCGACAAGGGTCTCAGCTATAACCAACCTCGCATCAGTAATGCAATTTCAACAGTGTAAGCCTCAACTGAAATAAAATACCCAATAACGCTTCACGTCATGAAACCACATCAAGGTATCACTTTTTAAATTCACCAATTACTCGCGGGGCGAAGAATATTAAGAACATAGTAAATTTCGTCACAAATGACTCACGGACATGCTTGACCGCAACGCATAGGCACTCGTCACCACGCCTATACGTTGGACATGAGTTACACATAGCAAGTAAGATTCTATACCTAATTCCTCAAGCTGAGGTTAAGCCAAACACTTACCTCGGTTCTAAGAAAAGTTCAAGTCAAGCCTCGACCATAACCTTTCCTCTCGAATTCAACTCTGAATCGGGAATATCTAGACATAATGGATTTATAATCATTAATAAGTACCCAATAAATCACTTTCTAAGACAAGTTATGCATTTCTCACTATTCTTCCAAGAATACTAAAATTCGACCCCGGGCCCACACGTTTAGATTTTCGAAAATTCATGAAGGAATCAATTACCCGGAGTCTAAGGATCGAAGTTATGTAATTTATTCAAGAATTTATGGCCTAACATGGAAAATCACGAAATTCCTAAGAACCCTAAAGTTTACTTCCTAATTCAATGATTTTAGGTGGTTTATTAGTGAATTAAGCTAGGAATTATTGTTAAAATTAGAAGTTTTTATGGGGTTTTACTTACCTCTACAGTGGGTGGTGGAAGGTGTTGCCCAGGGTCGTGGAAGGTGTTGCCCAAGCTTGGTTGTCCTCTAATGGTGGTGGAAGATGGGTGAAAGTGAAGAAAACCCGAAATTTAGAGTATTTAAGAGGCCTGCCAATAGGGGTTTCCTCACCTGCGACCTTAGGACCGCAGGTGCGGTCTCGCGCCTGCGAGAAAGCGATCATCCTTGCGGAAAAAGGCTTGGGACCCTGGGCTCACACCTGCGGGGTTGGGAGCCGCACCAGCAGTCCCGCTCATGCGAAGGAAGAGTTGCGCCTGCGGTGGAAGTCGCACCAGCGAAGGCTAGACCACACATGCGGTCACGCGCCTGCGGACTTTGGGCAAGGGGACTGGGGATCGCACCTGTGAGGCTGGGACCGCAGGGGCGATCCCGCACCTGCGGCTGGGCAACCACACCTGCGGTCACACCGGCTGTTGTGCACCAGCAGTGGTTTTTGCTGGTTTTTGGCCTCGCGCGGGGTCCGGGAGGCACCTGGGCCCACCCGAGCCCCCAACCAAATATACCGACAACTCCTAAATTATTAGACGGACTTGCTCGAGGCCACGGAACACTCAACACGACGCTAAAACTCAAAATCACCCTCCAAAACCCCTGAATTCAAAACTTAAGAACTTTTAAATTCTAGAATTCACTTCAACGCGCCGAATTGGCCTAAACCACTCAGAATGACTTCAAAGTTTGCAGATAAGTTATAAATGACACAACATAACTATTCCCGGTCACGGAATTTCATTCGGACCTCGGGAACATAAAATCACCTCTCAAGCCACATTTCAAATTCTATAGAAACCCCACAAGTTCATTAACTCCATTTTTCCTTACTTGGATCCGAAACCAATCAAATCAAACCCATTTTACACCAAATCTCACAGATAGGACAAACAACATATAATAAACCTGTAACAAGGCTCCGGAACCATAACAAGGGCCCGGTAACAAGGTTTCACACAATTATTCACTTTCACATTCCTTTATTATTTTTAGAAAACAATTTTCTTTAAAAATTCATTTCCCGGGCTTGGGGCCTCGGAATTCGATTCCGGGCATACGCCCAAGTCCCATATTTTCCTACTGACCCTCCGGGACCGTCACATCACGGGTCCGGATCCGTTTACCAAAAATGTTGACCAAAGTCAACTTTATTCAATTATTCAATTAAAAATCCCATTTTATCAAATTTTCACATGGAAGCTTCCCGGCTACCTGCCCGGGCTGTGCATGCATATTGAGGTGATATTAACGGAGGCTTTCGATGCCTCGGAACATAGATTTAGCTAGAATAACTTAGGATGACCTTTTGGGTCATCACACCTTGTTTTGTATTGAATATTTAAGTATGTAGTATTTATTTCCAACACTTGAATCTTGTTTATGGAAATTCACATAATTAAATTGTGGATTAAATACCTTGTTGTGCTTATGTATTGGATGATTTTATTATATTTATGAAGTGAGTTATTGTTTCTTTAATTATTCTTGTTCTTTAATGATTCCAAAGGGATTAGCTAACCCTAGGACTCCCCCATTAACTACGAATTTATTTTGGAAAATATAATTTGGGGTTGGGAAAGATTAATTAACAAGAACTTGAGGCTTTAACCCTCATTTTATAGATTCTACCTAGGGATAGGATTGAACTACTTGTAGCCATATCCGGGTGTTCTTAATCTCTTAATTGAGTTAGGAATAATTCAATTAGGAAGTCTTATTAGTCTTTGGAAAAAGCTAATTAAGAATTATTATCCGTGGCTAATTAATATAAACTGACTCATATTTGTAAAATCGTGAAATACATTGGATCGTTACTTGAGTGTAATACCCGATGCAATCATACTTGTTGCCATTGATCATTTTACTTGCTTTCTAGGTCAGTTTATATTTTCGCATTTAGTTATAAACAAGTTTCAAAACCAAAATCTATTTGTTTGGCATTGCACGATAAGTGATAATTCTCTTCCATTCCTAATCGCCTCCATATTGTTCTCTGTGGGATTCGACTCCAACCTTGTTGGGTTACTATATTTGACATCGATCGCTTACACTATTTTAAGGTGTAATTTGAGTGTGTGAGCCAACCACTTTGTTAGATTGGATGTTTCGGAGCCTATATGATTTCTTGCTTGTGTGGTTTCTCAATATTCCTTATGTGATCGCATCAGAGAAAGTCAGTATGACGACCCCCATTTTCTTGTCCTTAAGGAAACGGTACAACACGGCGATGCCAAGGAGGTTTCTATCGGAGATCACGGTGTTTTGTGGATGCAGGGCCAATTATGTGTGTCCAATGTGGATAGATTGCATGAGATGATCCTTCAAGAGGCCCACAGTTTGCGGTACTCCATTCATTGGGGTGCTGCTAAGATGTATCGTGATTTGAGGCAACACTATTAGTGGAAGAGAATGAAGAAAGACATAGTGGAGAAGGTAGCTCGGTGCCTAAATTGTCTGCAAGTGAAGTATGAGCATCAGTGGTCAGGCGGCTTTCTTCAAAGACTCGAGATTCCCAAGTGGAAATAGGAGCGTTTCACCATGAGTTTTATTGTTGGGATCCCACGAACTCAAACAAAATTTGACGCGAAGTACGCAGTTCAGATCGCGCTCTAGAGGGCTGTAAAACATGATTTAGGCACACAGGTTGAGTTGAGTACATCATTTCACCCCCAGACGGACAAATAGTCCGAGCGCGCCATTAAGATAATGGGGGAAATGCTTCCTGCCTATGTTATGGATTTCAGGGGTTATTGGGATCAGTTCTTGCCACTTGCAGAGTTTGCCTACAACAACAGCTACTAATCGATTATTCGGATGGCTCTTTATGAGTGTTTAACCAAAGAATTAGATTCTTTGCCAAATCTATTTTTAAGAAGAACACAGGTTACTGATAACCAAGGAATACACTAATAATCGTAAGTAAATTCATAAATAGAAAGCAGTAAGATGCGTAAAAGGTAAGTATATTGCAATAGCAGTTCGAACGTGTCCTTACAAGTTATATTTTACCCCCTTTATAGGGAATTGCTTAATATAACGTCTACTCTTTTCAGTGATTGAGCATTAATGACTAATAATGGCATTAATGTAACGTTACAATGATTAATCGTAACTGTTGCGTGAAGATTGTGTAACGTTTTGGCTCATTAAAGATCCCGAATCTGCCATGTATCTCGCCTTGATTCAATTTGACCGTGTCTCTTCATCTTCTCGATTAGGTTGAGATTCCCGTATCTGATTACCCCGTGGGTATGTTATTCCGTTCCTCTTTATCTCGTACCTCTTCATAGAGTGTTACAAACCATATTCACGAATGTTGGCTCATGCCATAAGTTAATCGACATAAACATGAGAAAAGATTATCTTTGAGATGATAAGTAGTTAATCCTATTGATCTTAAATGATACAAGAGTGTATAAGAGTGATTAACACGTATTAGAAGTTAAACGAATCAAGGATGTTGTAACTCGTATTTTTGGGTAAACCTAGGGGTTCTTGATACTCTCAAGAGGTCGTGTTTTAAGGTATTTGAATCATATAATATCCGTATCATAGTTTTGAAGTCAAACAAGTTATGAAACAAAAGTCGACAAGAGTTGTCGCAACTTAGGTTCATAGTTTTACTTAAACTTTAGGTCAAATATTATTAATCTTTTCTCCAAATATACTAGTAATTACAGGGTGATATAACCACTAAATTAAATATCTATGAGTTTAGTTTCCAACGCATTAAACCGTTTATGAATACGACATCGGAGTAGAGAGATATAGTCTTTTTCGCGAGACTGCACAAGCTGCTAGGTGACAAGTAGGTGGGTCACCTACTTGGTTAAATGATAGCCCAAAAATAGGCAGTTTCGGGTCATCAAAATAGCCCATTAAAAGTCTTATCTCCTGCTATATATCACTCGTTATATTTCACAAATAACCAGACCTAAACCCCTGCAAACGTCCTCCCAAAAGTTATCCACAAACCCTAATTGATTTTCCCTCTCTTTCAAGTTCAAATTGGGGGTAAACCCTAGAGTTTGAAGAACCAAGATAAGGGATGAGTTATCCAACAAGTAAGGTGAGTTTACTGCTATATGTAATCCATTTTTTATGCTGTAAATTCATGGTAATTCGTTTTATACTTGTAAGAACTCACGGGACGGTGATCGGAAGCCGTGAGTTTGAGTTATTCACTTGTAGCAGACTGTTTTGGGTTGATGTTGGGCTGCGTGTTTTACTACTGTATAGTGGAGTTTTGGAGGAGTAAGGGTGTGGAGAAACACCATATATATGTAGGGTTGTGGGCTGGTCTTTCGTCGTAACATTTTCGGGTCGTTTGACACGACTACGGTGGTCGTCTTATGTATGAAGTTATTAGGTTGTGTGTGGACTATTTTGGGAGGCTCAATTTGATTATTATTGGTGTTGTTTGGGCTGTTTGGTGATTGTTTTGACTTGTGTGAAGTCATATATATAGAGGAGGTTCTGTCCGTTTCATCGTAAAATAGGTTGTGGTCGATACACAATAGTTATGACGCTTAAATGATAACGATAGTATCGTTTCTCTTATTGTAGACTAAGGAGTCATGAAAATTGCATAGCTTGAGATTGTGGCAGTATATACAAGGTATGTGAGGACATCCCTTTCCTTCTTTTTTACGACTCCGATTGTACATAATGCAATGAACGAGCTTCCAAAGATACTGTACTCTTCGAAGCTAGCAGTACTTACATTGTTTCCCTTCTTATGGAAAAATTGATGTTGAGGTTGCTTCTCTTATTCTTATGTTATCAATGTTGTTGGTACTCCGGATTCTTATAAGATTCTCGATGAAGAGTTAGCCCTAATGATGTGTACGGAGAATATCGACCTTACGTCACTCCGTAATGTTCAGAACATGATTCCAATGAGTCCTGCATGCATTATATATATGTATCTATTTTACTCTACCGAGCCGCGCTATAGTCGGCCGGGTATGGCACCTATTGTGCAACCACTGATCAGTTGGGTTTACCGAGTCCTCTTTGAGGCCGGGTATGATATGATAATGATTATTCCCACAGAGGCGAATGTTCTATGATGATGATGATGATGATGCACACAAAGATGGATGTTTTAAAAGATTATGTATATATATGTATCATGCATTTCATGTTACTGTCTCTTAGAAGCACTCAGATGTTACAAGTTGTATCTTCTCTACCTTTATTTACATTATTGTTCATATTTATATTGACCAGCCTTAAATACTCAGTACATTATTCGTACTGACGTCCTTTTTATTTCTGGATGCTGCATGTCGTGCTACAGGTCCTGATAGACAGGTAGACGCAGTTCCCCCACCACAGTAGGCTTTCCAGTTCAGCGGTTATAGGCGAGCTCCCTTCTCCGGACTTGCCGTGGTCTTGGTATGCATTTTTGTTATAGATATTATGGGTATGTCGGGGCCCTGTTCCGACTATGTTGCATTACTTATGCTCCTTTAGAGGCTCATAGACAGGTGTCGGCTTATGTATAGTTTGGTATGCCTTGTCAGATGATTTTTGTTGTATAGTCTTTCATGGAAGCGTGGTAGCTCCTAACTTATATATAGTTTCTTGGAAGTCTTGTTATCCCATGTTATGCATGTTCATTCCATTATCTTTCATTGTTTGGCGTTCATAATCCATATCTACCAGTTATATTGATCTCGTCGGCCCTTAAAGATAATAAGAGGATTAGATAGAATGTACGTTGGTGCTCGGCAGGTATGGCCCGGGTACCAGTCATGATCCTCCAGTTTGGGTTGTGACAAACTTGGTATCAGAGCATGTCTGTCCTAGGGGTTGTCTATGAGCCGTGTCTAGTAGAGTCTTGATTATGGATGTGTAGCACGCCACATTTATAATCAGGAGACTACGTGACATCTAGGGTTGTTACCTTCTTCCTAAATCTAGATCGTGTGTAGAGTTGAGTCTTTAGTGTTGTATCTAATATTAACCTTGTTTTCTTTCAGTGATGCCTTCAACTAGGAAGCAAGCGATTAGTAGACGACTTGATATAGCTGCGGGAGAGGGTACCCGTCAGGTGCCTCAAGCCAGAGCAGGCCAAAGTGAGGTTCAGAGTGAGATGCCATCTCATACCTCATATAGTCCGTCCCATCCAGAGGATACTAGGAGGAACCCAGCACCACCAGTTCCTTCGTCTGGCCCTACAGAGCAGGATATGCGGAGTGCAGTGCAGTTGTTGACTAGCTTGGTTGCTTCTCAGGCTGAGAGGCAGAATATCGGTATTGTTGATAAACTGGATAGTACGAGAATTCGTGATTTTATTAATCTAGACCCTCCAGTGTTTACCGGATCAGACCCTAATGAGGATCCACAGAATTTTATTGACCAGGTCATCGTACACTACGGGTTATGCATGCTACCGATACAGAGGCAGTAGATTTGGCTTCTTATAGGTTAGGGGATTTAGCAATTTTCTGGTATGATTGTTGGGAGAGATCCAGGGGTCTGAATGCCCCTCCAGCTGTGTGGAAGGAATTTTCTGAGGCCTTTCTTCGTCACTATTTGCCCGTTGAGATACGACGAGCTAGAGCTGATAAGTTCTTGAACCTTAGACAAGGTAATATGAGTATGCGAGAGTATAACATGCAGTTTGATTCTTTAGCAAGGTATGCTTCTCATATGGTGGCCGAGATGAGTGGCGGGAATATTTTGCCTCCGCTTCACTCGTACCATTGCATCCATCTCTAAATGTATGTAGCGTTTGTCACTTCCATTTAATGCCCATGCCATGTGGCGTTCCCGGGTTGGTTTTGCAATTACTCAGCGCCTTTTAGGGCTTTTTACGGTTGCATTAGTCACGAAGTGACAACTTTAATTATGACTTTCACATTAATGCTTTTCTATTTTTTACGGTTGCCTTCGAGTATAAATACCCTTTTTCCTTTCTTTATTTTCACGAAAAACTTCCGACCTTCTTTCTTTATTTGTAAATTCTTCATTCTTCGTAAATATGTCTTCTTCAAACCAACAATCTAGGAAAGTCATTAATGTAGATGAATTGACTCCCTCTTCAGCCCCCAACACGGAGTAGGAGAGGCTGTAGGCTTAGGAGCTTAGGTTCTACCCCTTCCAGGGGTGCTTCTTCTTCTCATGTTACTCCCTCGTCTTCTTCTAGGTCTTCTATTTCTTTATCTTCTTCAGGGGCTAGGGCTTCTAGATATTTATCAAAGAGTAGAGGACATAGTGAACCGCTTCGCGAACCGAGGGTCGATGAAATTATCCCTGCGGAGTTTTCTTTTGCTAAGGATAGTCAGGCCATGAGCGAACAACTTTCTTCAATGTCTTCGCATGACAGTGCCGAAATTTATCCTACCCAGATAACAGAGGGCTTGGTGTCTCTTGTACACAAGGATTATTTCAGGAAGCCTGATTTTCATGTTATTGTTCCTAACGATAACCAAAGAATAACCTCTTACAAGATCGGGTATTCTTATGTTTATACTTATCCTTTCAGATTAGGATTCAAGCCTCCCATCAACCATGTTCTCATCGAGTTTTGTCAATTCTTTAAAATTTGTTTGGGACAAGTCAGTCCTCTTGTTTGGCGAGTTGTCGCGTGCCTTAGGTATTTGGCCAATTTAGCTTCCGTACCTTTCACTTTTCAACATCTTATTCACCTTTATTCTCCGATGTTGTTCCGCCAAGGATTGTTTACTCTCGCGGCTAGGAATAAAAGGGTGTTAGTTACTCCAGATGATAACAAATACCGAGGATGGTATGTCCGGTATGTTGCTGTCCCTACTGCAGGTTTAGTAGGTGAAGAAAATCTCCCCTTCCCTAAGAAGTGAAATCTTGCACGTGAGTACAATTTTGTTCACTTTCCTTTCCTTTGTTTTTGATAAATTATCAGTTCCGTGACCGTTTCTTTTTCCTTTGTAGCAACCATGGGAACCGTTGAGAATGTCTTCGGTTTCCGTAATTGGGTAGAAAAACTCTTGTTGATTGCTCCGTTAGAAGAACGTTCGTGGAAGTACCTCTTTGGGAGGTTTGGTTGAAAGGTTAAGACCCACGGTAAGTAAAGTTTGTTTTTCTTACTTCTTCCATTTTTGAGCTTTATCTGATCCCTTTCATTTGTTAGGGTTTCCTGCTCGTGGTATTTCTGTTGCGGATGTGTCATCTTCAAGGTTGTCCCTGGCAAAGGCCCAGGAGATTATTTTTGGTTCCTCCTCGTCGAAAAGAAAAAGCAAGTGGGTCCATGACCTTAGATGAGGAAGAGGAAGAGGAGAGTTCGTTAGTCCACAAGTCACGTAGGAGGAGGGTGGTCTCTGACGACGGGTTTGCACCTGTTGTTGATCCTCCCGTACATGAATCCGAAATTTATTCCCCCGAGGATGCAACTCCCTCTCCTGTTCGTGAATCCATTAATCTCCTATTCCGTGCAGGTTTTGGTACCATTTCTAATGACGCCCCTCTTGCTGTTTTCTCTCCTCCTGCTCCCAAAGAACTTCCTTCGATTACTCCCGCTGTTATTTCCGCTCCCATGGATGTTCCTCCCGTTGTTGTTTCTGTTCCCGTGGCTGTTTCTGCTTCTCATCCTACTTTGTCCATGGCTCCTTTATCCACCCCTGCTTCTGTGCCTTCTGCTGTAGAAGTAGGGTCTTCCAGCAGGGGGGAGATGAGGCAAGTTATAATAGAAGTCCCAGCAACATGCAGCCTCTTGAAAATGTTGGGCCAGACTGATGTATGGTTAAAGCCATTGATAGGCCCGACTGAAAAGTCTAAGCTGGAAAGCCACAGTACCCTGACTTGGATGAACGCGATTGTGCACTCGTCCTTAAAGGTAAAACTTGCTTTTCATACGTACTTATATATGCTATTATCGTATCTAATTTATCTTTTTATGTAGATCAATCTTGTAGGCACATAGTTAATGAAGAGGGTCGTTCAGATGGAGCAAGCAAAAAAGGATTTCCTAATCGAGGCTATCAATTGGAAGGAGTGGTACGAGAGTTTACAGCTTTACATAGAGGCAATGGAGGAGGAAAAATGTACCTTGGAGCAACGTGTTAGAGTTGCTCCAGCAGAACTGGCCGTCGAGAAGGCGTCTTCGAACCAGGCAAGTAAGGACAAAAGTGTCCTAGAGTCATTATTTGTATAGCAGCTTTTCCGTGCCACAGAAGAGATTAGAAGCCTGAAGGCTTTATTGGACCAGAAGGAGGCGTACTCTGGTGAACTTGTACAATTGCTCACCCAAACCCAAGAGGACCTCCGTAACTCTTCAGAAAAGGTCCGTTTTATGGAAAGATCTTTCACTCATTTACATGCCTCTCACGATGCTGTCGTGACTGAAAGAGATGAGTTAAGAGCTAAAGCTGAACAGTGGGAGAAGGATTATGAAGCTCTTGAAAACAAAGCAGTCGTCGATGTTAGCTGGGCTTATCCGAATGCCCGTCTGGACACATTGACGGAAATGGGCCAAGAGGGTTTTGACTTGAAAGCCGAAATTGCTAAAATTAGAGAGACGATTGAGAAGTCTCAGCAAAGTTAGAATCTCTCTTCACCTGGGGTTGAGGTCCCTACTGCTCATGTCTCCCCATCTCAAACTGCTCCTCCTTCCAGTGAAGACAACCCCCCATCTAAAAAAGTTTAAAGAACTTGGTTCTTCTTTTTTTTTTTTTTGTATCCATTGGTGGTTACCCCCAGTCCCATCGGGGGTAAAGTTAGATCTTTCGTAAGTCCCCAACTGACAACTTAGGGGCAATCAATGTATAAATTAAATCGGCTTTGACTAAGTTAACACTTAGTTTATTTTGCCGTAATATATCAATATTAACATGACTTTACCTTTTCTTCGAGTTTTTGCTTTACTCTTAAGTCTTTGCATGCTTTCTTTTTGAGGTTTTTGGTTTACCTCTGAGTTTTTGACTTTGCATTAAAATAAATGCTTAGATTGTTCGTACCTTTTCGTAATAGGCACGGTTTATAAAAGAAGGCCCTTTTTTAATCGACACTTAATTAAGAAGACGTCTCAACTGTATAATGGTGTAAATATACAAAAGAGAGATAGGAATTTCACATGTTTTTCTTTAACAATGTTTTGAATTTTTTCATTATTTCGAACTTTCATAACATTTCACATGTGTTTGTGTATCGTCTATAACTCGTTTTGTAACTATTTTCTTTCAACAGATTTGATATGAACTTCTACTTGTAAGTGTTTTTCTTTTGCAACAATTTTTTTGATTTAGTATAAGGGAATAACTGTTTTCGTTTATAACAAGTTTTTTTTAAATATAAGGGTATGAATTTTTACCCATAATTGTTTTCATTGACAATAGTTTTTAAATGAATACAAGGGTAATGCTTTTTCATCCGTAACTGTTTTCATTCATAAAACTTTTCTGAATAGATACAAGAATAATGATCTTTCATCCTTAACTGTTTTTGTTTTTAAGAGTTTTCTGAATAAGTACAAGGATAATGATCTTTCATCCATAACTATTTTCATTTACAACAGGTTTTGAGTAAATACAAAGATGTGCATTTTAACCCGTATCTAATATTCTGCCTTTAACCTGAACATTTGTTTACATTTACGAATATATTTTTGGAAACATTTGTTTACATTTACGAATATATTTTTCGAAGGTTTTGAATCAGGCTTTGTGTTTTTGTCTTTGGCTCTTTGATTTTGCTCATTGTACTTGACTTGTTGGGAAGATGGATCTTCAGGCTCGAGCTTTGACTTTTTGATAGTCTTCTTTGCTTTTTCTTTGCCTTCCATACTATATATTCCCCCAAGTGTTTGAGCTTGGAAGAATTAAATCTCGAGCACTTGACTATTCCTTCCTTGTGGTCCTTTTCCTGAAAAGGAAAAAAATACGGGACTCGAATTAGGGTTTTCACTAAGGATCTTTCTCCTGTATGGTTTCTACAGTGTCTTTCGTGTACTTCCTTCATTACGAACTCTGTTTGATTGGATCCGAGGCACTTTGCTAAGGGACCTCCAAACATTTTGCGGTATAAAGTATCACGAATGAGGCAATACCGTGCAGCTTTTCAGCGAAGTGCTTGAGTTGCTTTTTTATCTTTGGGTACGGTACCATTCTGCAAAAAATTTAAAATTTCGTTTCTCCAATCCCAGGTTAAATTATTAAATGTTACCTCATTTTTGTCCTGGTCTATTGCTGAGTGAAATAGGTATATGACAATTGCATTGTCTTTTTTCGTCACTTCTGCAACTGCTGCGAGGTTAGCTAATGCATCCGCTTCTGCATTTTCCTCCTTGGGTATTTGCACAACCTTCCATGATTGGAATTGTCTTACTAGGTCTCGTGCCTTTTCTGGATATTTTTGCATCCGGGCCTCTCTAGTGGTGTAAGTCCCATGCATCTGGTTCACCACTAGTTGAGAGTCACTTTTGATCACAATCTGCTCGATTGAGAGTTCTCGTGCCAGTTCAAGCCCTACAATGACAGCTTCGTACTTTGCTTCATTGTTAGTTATGGGATAACATTTAATAGCTTGTCATATCTTTTCACCCGTAGGTGATATTAAAAAAATTCTCACGCCAGCTCCTTTTACATTAGAAGAGCTGTCTGTAAATAGGGTCCATATTCCTGGATTAGCCCCGTTAAAAAGTTGTAACTCTCTTCCCACTTCAGAGGTTATGCTAGTATTAAAATCAGCGACGAAATTAGCTAAAATTTGAGACTTTATTGTAGTCCTAGGCTGATATATTATGTCATGTTCGCTTAATTCTATTGCCCACTTAGCTAATCTCCTTGATAATTCTTGTTTATGCAAAATATTTCTCAATGGGTATGAGGTTACAACAGTCATTGGATGACATTGAAAATAGGGTCAATATTGCATTGATCAAAGCATTTGATTATACCGTTCCTTGCTAGCCTTTACTTATAATTTCTGTCGATTATCACATGTTTTACTTACTTGTTCTCTATATCTGTTATTTTGCAAACCTCAGTAGGGCCTCTACCTGACCTCGTCACTACTTGACTGGGGTTAGGCTTGGCACTTACTGGGTACCGAATGTGGAGTACTCACGCCCTTCTGCGCATGTTTTTTTCCCATGTGCAGATCCAGGTCCTAGTACGCGGTATCTCAGCTAGCCAGCAGCAGCGGTATCAGGAGACTCGAGGTATAATCTGCAGCGTCCGTAGATCTTTGAGTCCCCTTCCTATCTTGCAGTTGTAGTACTTGTAGATGAAACCATACAGTCTTTTCTATCAAGTTCTACTTATTGAGAAGTAGAGTAGCTTGTGATGTGTTGTGATATTCCGGGTTCTGGGTAAAGTAACTGTTAATGCCGAGCGGCGTCGACTTTAGTACGATTTATTTCACTTACTATTATTTTACCTGTTTTATCTAAATTTCGCTTAATTAATAGGCTTACCTAGTCGTCTAGACTAGGTGCCGTCACGAGACCCAGTCAGAGGGAGAATTGGGTCGTGACACCTTTTGTCACTGTTGCAATGATGAATAAGGCTGTCAGGGTTCACAAATGCAATCCTTGTTCCCCAATTGAGGTAGTTCGCAAATGCGAACCCTGTGTCGCAAATGCAAAACTGCAACTAGCACAAAGGGTTGGGAGATGGGATTTTTCAACATATTATCTCATTTTAGAGCCCTAAACTCGATATGAGGCGATTTGGAGAGGGTATTTTCATCTGCAAACTTTGGTTAAGCGATTTTAATCTATTTCCAATCATATTCCATCAATACGTCTTATATTTTAACATCAATATCATGTTAATCAAAGTGAAATTTGTGAAACTTTGTCAAGTTTTTTTAAAAAATAAAAAAAATATTGAGTTTTGAAAGTCAATTTTGACCTGGATTTTGAAACTAATCACATATATGAACTCGTGGGGTCATGGGTAGTCGGAATCTACCAATGGACCCGGGTTTTAACAAGGCGAGCCCCCGCTTAACTTTTGGGAAAAGTGTAAAGATCATAGATTTATCTTTTGTAATTTATTTTTATTGCATTGTTTGATGATATTAAGCTGATTTTTGTTATATTTGAGTCGTGTGGAGGAAAATTGTAGGGAAACAACTATTTTTTAGGGTTGAATTGGCCTAATTGAGGTATGTATCTCGCCTAACTTTGTATGAGGGAACTACCCCTTTGGATTTGGGATTGCTTGTGTCATTTGTGCTATGTGAAAAATGTGTATGCAAGGTGACGAGTGGGTACACGAGTTGTATGTGGTAATTGACCGGTTTAGGCTACTTAGCTCTTTCCATGCTTTAATTGAATTATCATATCATGTTCTAAATTCTAATAGTCAATGTATTCTTACTTGTAGTATATCCTTACATTCCTTAAATGACTTTATTAACACTTCTTCTACATCCTACTTGATAATTTGCTCTTGTGCTTTAATTGAACATGTTGCCTCTTTTATTGTTACATGTTGTCTCTTTCATTGTTTGAAGTCATTGAACATGTCATCTCTTTCATTTTTAACATTATTTGAAGTCTTTATTACAAGTTATCTCTTTCATTGCTATTATTCTTATTAGAAGTCTAGTTATCTCTTCTATTGTGAGTTATTTTTATTTAGTTTCGTGGTTACACATTATCTTTCTCATTGTTGAGTTATTTGTGTTGGAGTTGTGAAAGTTGTATCACATTTAGACGAAGTTGTTAATTTTTGATATATCGTTCTTGTTGAGAATTTTACATTCATTGTTATTGTTGGTATTGTTGTACACGTTATAGTGGAACCATGGGATATTGTTGTGGAAACAATGATATTGTTGATTGTTGGCGAGTTGTGATATATGGGCACTTGTGGCGTGAGTTGTTATTGTAATGTGATATTGAGACGCATGTGGCGGTATAATGCTAGGGGTTAGTTTGCATGCACCAGCATAAGGTGGGACTTATGTGCATGTTGCTTGTAAAGGAATTACGTGAAGCCACGCGGCATCATAAGGTGGGCTAAAGTGCGTGTTGCTATTTTGAAAATAACTATTTTCAAAACTATTTAACTGTAAGGCTCACGCGGTGGTATAAGGAAAGATTAATGATTGAACTTGATAAATGTGCATACAAGGCAGTAAACGGGTACCTTGGTTGTGATTCTTATTGTACACGAGGCGATACTTCGTTGTGATATTTGTTGTTTATCTCGTGTTGTAAAGAGTTATTTGGTGGGAACACTACATGTTGTTTTGTTCTTCCTTGTTCTATCAGTTATTTCCCGTATATGAACATTGTGGTTCTTTTTTATTCCTTTCCTTAAGTTACCTCTATTATTACAATCCTTTCGTTCGTCTATTGTTATTAACTTGCTTCATATTAGTAATTCTTCGCTTTCCATTACTTCTTGTCATTACATTTTGCATTCTGTTTATTATATCCTAGTAGGTGTCTTGACCTGGCATCATCACTACTCTACCGAGATTAGGCTCGATACTTACAGATAGCGTTGTGGTGTACTCTTACTATGCTTCTACACAGGTAAGTCTGCCCATGCCGAACGTTAGAGTTGATTTGAGTAGCTACTTTTGGAGACTTCAAGGTATACCACCTCTACGTCCACAGGCCTCGGAGTCCCCTTCTATTTTAAACATTCCACTGTTTCTTTCTTGTTTCAAACAGTATTGTAGTTTAAGACTAGTAGTACTATCTTGTAAAGCTTATGACTTTTTTCCACCAGGTTTTGGTGAAAATATTAGCTATTGTACTGATGAGTTATTATTATAGTATTTATCTTTTAGTTGAAGTTTAGTAGTATTTCTGTTATTTATCTATGCATGTTAGGCTTACCTAGTCGTACAGACTAGGTTCCATCACGAAATCGTATGGTGGGAAATTGAGGTCGTGAAAACTCCCATTTCCGCTCATGTATAACCATCTCCTGGAGTAGGCCACCTAGCCTTTGGTGCTCATACTTAACCTGCTAGACCTTTAGACATCTCGCTACATACTCAACTATGTCCTTTTTCATCCGCCGCCACCAATAATGCTACCTTGGGTCGCGATACATCTTCATAGCATCTTGATGAATTGAATTCCTAGAACTGTGTGCCTCCTCTAGAATCTTCTCCCTGAAGCCATAAACATTAGGATTACATAGGTGACCCTGGAGTCGCAGAACACTATCTTCACTAATAGCAACCTCCTTCGCACCACCATGTAGTATCGTCTCTCTAAGAACCAACAAGTGCGGATCATTGTGTTGAGGAGCCTTGATCCAGTCAAATAATGAAGACTAAGCCATAACATATGCAAGAACTTGACTGAACTCTAAAACATCCAACCTCACAAGTCTGTTAGCCAAGGAATAAATGTCCAAAGCCAATGGCCTCTCCTCTGTTGAAATGAATTCCAAACTACCCATACTTTCGGCCTTTCTACTCAAGGCATCCGCAACAACATTAGCTTTTCCCGGATGGTAAAGGATGGTAATATCATAGTCCTTCAGTAACTCAAGACACCTGCACTGCCTCAAATTAAGATCCCTCCGCTAAAACAAATGTTGCAAGCTGCAATGATCAATGTAAACCTAACAGAACACACTAAAAAGATAATACCTCCAAATCTTGAGAGCATGAGGTATCGCATCCAACTCCAAATCATGTACGGAGTAATTCTTCTCGTAGGGCTTCAGCTGACGTGAAGCATATTCAATAACTCTCCCCTCCTACATCAATACACATCCCAGGCCAACGCGTGAAGCGTCATAATACACTGTATACATCCTTGAACCAGAGTGCAACACTAACATCGGTGTTGTAGTCAATATGGTATTGAGCTTTGGAAAACCTACCTCACAATCATCGGACCATCATAATAGAGCACCCTTCTGGGTCAATCTAGTCATAGGTGCCGCAATAGACGAGAAGACCTCCACAAACTGGCGGTAATAACCTACTAATCCCAAGAAACTCCTGACCTCGGTCGCTGTGGTAGTACGAGGCCAACTTCGGACCGCCTCAATCATCCTAGGATCTACCTTAATACCCTCACTTGATACAGTATGTCCCAACAATGCCACGTAATCTAACAAGCTCTCGCTCTTGGAGAACATAACATATCATTTTTTTCGGCAAAGTCTGAAGCACAACACACAAATGTTGCTCCTGCTTATCCATACTACACTGGTAGATCAATATGTCATCAATGAAGAGAATGAAATATGAGTTAAGATATGGCATGAACATTTGGTTCATCAAATCCATAAATTTCGCTGGAGCATTGGTTAAGTCGAACGACATTACTAGAAACTCATTGTGCCATATCTAGTCTGGATAGTCATCTTTGGAACATCCGAAGCTCGAATCTTTAGCTGATGATACCAAGATCTCAAGTCAATCCTAGAGAACATTTGGCACCCTTCAACTGGTCAAACAAATCATCAATACGTGAAAACAAGTACTTGTTATTAATGGTAACTTTGTTCAACTGGCAGTAATCAATGCACAACCATATACCCCCATCCTTCTTTTTCACAAACAATACTGGTGCACCCCAAGGCGAAACACCCGGTTTAATGAACCCCTGTACGAGCAACTCCTCAAGATGTTCCTTCAATTCTTTCAAATCTTTCGAAGCCATGAGGTACAATGGAATAGAGATTTGCTGGGTACCTGGAGCCAAAACAATACTGAAATCAATATCACGATATGGTGGCATGCCTAGTATATCACAAGTAAACACATCGGAGAAATCCCGCACCACGGGAATTGAATTAGTTGTGGGAGTCTTTGTAGCACTATCCCAAACATAAGCCAGATTAACCAAACAACCATTCTCAAACATAAATTAAGCCTTCAAGAAAGAGATAACCCGACTAGATGGACTAATGGATGAACCCCTTCACTCCAATCTGGGCAACTCTGGCATCGCTAAGGTAACAGTCTTGGCATGGAAATCAATAACGGCATGGTACAGAGACAACCAGTCCATGCCTAAGATGACCTCAAAGTCGGTCATATCAAGGAACAGAAGATCTGCTCTGGTCTCATTACCAAATATAGTCACAATACTGGACCGATAAACTCGATCCATAACAACAGAATCGTCCATTAGAATGGACATATATACATGATTTCCCAAAGACTCATGAGAGACATCCAAATAATGAGAAAAAATAGAGTATAAACATACGAATATGTAGATGTTGGATCAAATAGTACAGAAGCATCCCTACGGTAGATAAAAATTATACTTGTGATCACGGCGTCTGAGGCTACTACATACTCTTTTTCGACGAGATGTTGGGAATCCCTTGTACCACATAGTATGTATATTTTGAAGAAGATTATTTGACTTCCATTATTTTTATTTCATTTTTTAAAATTGAAGTACTGTGACTATGTTATTATTAACAGATTTCAATGCCATAGAATGTATCAATAGTTTTCTATTCTAAATAGAAAAAGTCAAATTTGTCTAAATATTAGACATAAGGAAGTAGGGGATAAATGCGGGGAACAAAAAATTCTAGGAGGTTGGTCTGACTAGAAAAGCATAGAACCTTAGCTAGAGCACTACCTTACTAGCCTCCACCTCTAGGGCAACCCCTGCCCACCTGACCTCCGCCTACATCAGGTCGGACGACCAGTACTACAACAGCTGGTACGATTATCATGGACTGATAGCCCAGCTGTATTTCCTTGCCCCAAAGCATGGGACAAAATATCCTTATATGACCAAATTCCTCACACTCATAGTAACCTCTCGATGCAGAAGATGACTGAACCTAAGTTTGACCCTCGGGACTTGAATACCCACTGGAAGAACCATGAATAACCAATGGACAATAGGCGCTCTCTAAATGTCGCTAAAATAGAGACGCACTAGCGCACCCCGAGAAGGCGATGGTGCTGAATAAATGAGCATGCTGGACTGACCCTTCATGAACTATCCCCTGCCCCAGACAGGGCGCCGTCGAATCATCCAAAATGCCAAGGCCTCTTCTCCAGCGTCGTATACAATCGGCCCTGCTTGCGGCTACGCTCAATCTGCCGAGATATCTCCAAAACATACTCGTAAGGAGTCCCCATCTCAACCTCTCGGGACATAGTAACTTGAATTCCATAATGCAAGCCTAAAATAAACCTCTGCACTCTCTCTACATCGGTGAGAGTATCACAAGTGCATGGCGAGATAACTCAGAGAACCTCACCTCATAATCGGTCACAGACATTTGAACATGCTGGAGACGCTCCATCTGACCTTGTAGCTCTTCCCTTTGAGATGGTGGAATATATCTCTCAAGAAAGCGACTTGTGAACTAGTCCCAATTCAACGGAGGCGAACTCGCTAGTCTGCTAAGTAGATAAGACTGCCATCATCTATGGGCCATGACTTACAGCTGAAATGTGGTAAGTCCACCCCGTTGAACTCCAATACTCTCATGCTATGCAGCTTGTCTCTACAACGGTCAATAAACTCCTTGGGGTCCTCATGCCGCTCACTGCCGAAGGTAGGAAGATGTAGCCTAGTCCATCTATCCAACAACTTATGCGGCTCGACGAACACATTTGGTATGGGCTCTGTTACAGCCACTACAACTGGCTGAACCCCGCCCATAGGTAGTGCACCTGAGGTTTGATATACGACAACAGAGTGCCTTCAAGCATAAATGGTAGGGGTATGTTCTCCCTCTCCTGCCTGAGATGTTTTAAGGTCTGCTGGAAATAAACCAGCCTACGTCATAGAGTCCATGTACCGCAGCATACAACCCATGACCTCCTGAAAGCCCGATGCAGACATGAAATCTGTTGGGGGCGTCTTAGTTGTAGGCGTGTTACCCTGCTCCTCAATGACAGGATCTCCACTGGATCCGCTTGTGGTATAACAGGAAAAGCTCTAGAACGCCCTCATCCTCTAACATGAGCCGGAGCCCTCCCTTGGCCTCTAGCAATATGGGAGCAACTCCTTCACCGCCAAGTACATCTTCCATGTACATTCTCACCATCTATGAGAGAGTAAGAGAAAGATACTTTGCACAACATCAACTGAACGATAGGAGATGAAGAAATAGATTTTTTGGAACACCCTATAGCCCCTCGAAGATAATCACGGACGTCTGCCCACCGATCCACAAGACTCTATTAGGCCCGCTCATGACTTGTGAGACCTATGTGAACCTAGTGCTCTGATACCAAGTTGTCACGACCAAATTCCCACTATAGTCTGTGATGGACCCTAGTATCTCCGCTAAGCAAGCCAACTGTGAACTATCCATTTAATTGTTCACTTTAATATTTTAAAGACATTGATTTTTATTTAATAAAGAGATAAGGTAAATGACCATAATAATATAAATCTTAAAAATAAACATAAGGGTGATGTAGTGAAATTAATATACAAAAATTATGAATATCTACTAGAAATCCCTAAAACTTCGTGTCACAAGTGCACGAGCATCTAGTAGAAAATACGGAACTTCCAACAACTACTAATAAAACAAAGTATAGAGAACATAACTTGAAGAACACCGGATGTACCTGCCTCAGAACCTGCACAATTTGAGCAGAAGTATAGAGTGAGAACATAAAAATGTTTACCTAGTAAGTATCTAGTCTAAACTTGAAGAAATAGTGACGCGAGGTTGACATCGACACTTACTAGTAGTTTTTATACTTAAAGTGCAAGAATTATAAATAGGCATGAAATACAACAGAAATAATGGAAAAGAGGCAATAAAAGTGATTCTTTAACGAAATAACAAGTTAAAAGTTCCCAAATATCACATGTTAATCTCAACAAGGGCCAACAAGTAATTGCAATTTTTGAGTCATGAAGGATATACCAATTATAATCAGACTCCTAGCAACAACATGCACGAGTTATGCCGAGGTCGTACGGCCGGATCCGTAACAATCTTGTACATACACTACCGAGGTCGTACGACCCGATCCGTGGATGCATCACATTATATATAAATATTTTTGAGGCGTTATGCCCGATCCATAGGAATAGTGAAACTCTTCGGACTACGAATTTCGTGTTTACAACCCAAGGTAAGACCATAAATAAATACAAATTTTTCATCTATAAATAATCACTCAACCAAATCTCTAAGCAATTTAACTCGGTCTAAAATAATCTTTAATCAAATTATACATATTGACACAAGTAATTAAACTAACAAGTTGAATTCATATAGTGCAAATATATCAGAATAAAGTTCCATGTCTACTCGGGCATAGAATGAATTTAAACTACGTACAAACTATCGTCACTTCGTGCGTACGTAGCACCCAGAATTAGTAGCAAATACATTTTAAACACCTATTCAGTTAATTCCCTCTTACAAGATTAGGCAAGAGACTTACCTCGTTCTCAAATTCACCCCCCGATCCACAAATCACACTAAAGGCCACAAGTCGATGCCAAGTAATCCGAAACTAGACAAAGGTTGTACAAACTAATAAATATTTTATCAAAAGTTGCATAATTTAACTATTAGAGTAATTACCCAACCTAATTGGGAATATCCCTAAAATTCACCCCCGGGCCCACGTACCCGGATTACGAATTTTTTTGTAAATGAATGTTACCCATTACCTTAGGAACACAAATATTTAACTTCTACTCAATTCCATAAGCACTTCTGTGGTCTAATCCGAATTTTATCAAAATCTACGTTTTTCAACAAAATCATATAATTTTCACAATTTAGATGTTAAAATCTACACCAAATCCGTGTATTAAACTCACATTAAGTAGTAATTACTTACCTCACAATGATAGATGAAAAACCCCTCTCCAAGAGCTCCAAAATTGGCTAATCCTAAGTGAAATGAGAGAAACTAAACCAAAGTCCCGATTTATAACAAGTATTTGACCAGATTTTCCTCCCTCGCTAGTGCAAAGTCAAAACTGCTCATGTAACGACCCAACTGGTCGTTTGGAGAGTTTAAGCTTCGTTTAGTGGTATAAGGTCATAATCAGGTCCACATTATGTATATCGATCTGTGTGCGTGGTTAGATCCAGTTACCGGATAATCCGGAGTCGAATTATTGGGAGAATTTTCAATTTAGAAGCTAAAATGAAGAAAGTTGACCAGAGATTTGACTTTTGAGTAAATGATCTCGGAACGAGTTTTGGTTGGCGCTACCAGTTTTGTATGATGATTTTGGACTTAGGCGTGCGTCCGAAATTGGAATTGGAGGTCGGTAGAGCAAAATGAGGTGAATTGGCGAAAGTTAGAATTTTGGCGATTTCGGCCGATAGGTGAAAATTTGATATCAGGTTCAGAATGGAATTCCGGGAGTGTTTGAAGGTCCGTGGTTCTATTTGGGACTTGTCTGCAAAATTTCACGTCGTTCCGGGTTGATTTGATAGGTTTCGACGCGAGTCTTGATATTTGAAGTTTTGGAATTTCTAAGTTTTGATTTTTGGTTTGATTCGTTGTTTTGGTGTTATGTGATGTGTTTTGAAACCTCTATCGAATCCGTGTTAGATTACATGACTTGTTTGTGGGATTGGACGGGGTCCCGGGGGCCTCGGGTGTGTTTCGGATGGGTGTCGGGTCCATTTTCCTTATTATTGAACTGCTGAAACTTCCTTCTGGTTTCCTTCTATGCGATCGCAACAATGAGCCCGCGATCGCATAGTGTAAGTTTGGGCAGCCCAGTTTTTTCTCTTCGCGATCGCATAGTCTCATTCGCGATCGCACATTTCGAATACTTCACTCTACGCGATCGCATTCTCAAGTCTGCGATCACAGAAGTATATTTTCCTCTTCTTCGCGATCGCATAGTTAATTTCTCTGGGCAGTGGCTTTCTCCTCTTCGCGATCGCATGACTTCCCTCGAAATCGCATAGAATCATTCCAGGCCTATAATATTTTCCTCTACGCGATCGCAAACGTATTTCCGCGATCACGGTTCATTAAACACCTGGGCAGATTATAAAATTCCAAAAACGAGGGTTTAGCCATTTTTATCACATTTTGAGTTCTACAGCTCGGTTTTGGGCGATTCTTTGAGGGTTTTTCACACAAATCAAATGGGTAAGTGTTCTTCCACCTTAATTAATTATATTTCACTAATTAGTTCTTATTTTTATCATTTAAATTGTGTTTTGGGTTGGGGAAATTGTGGGTTTTGAAAGAAAACTTCATAAACGAAATTTCATGATTTAAATGACCAAATGACATCGGATCTGGATAAATTTAGTATGGGTGAACTCGTATCGGAATGGGTAATCGGAATTTGTAAAATTTGTCAGGTTCCGAGGTGTGGGCCCGGGGGTCGACGTTTGGGTCGATTTTTATAAATTAGCAAAGATTGAAACTTTATTATTCGGAATCATTCCTTATACGTGTTATGTGCTTTTTGAAGTTGTTCTAGTTGGCTTGAGCCGTCCGGAAGTCTTTCCGCCCGAGGAGGCTACCTTTGAGTATTCCGGTGGTCGTCTTTGAGGTAAGTATCTTGCCTAACCTTGTGTAGGGGAAACTACCCCTTAGGATTTGAATATTCTATGTTGATTGCAATCCGTGTATGCAAGGTGACGAGTGCGTACTCGGACTTATGTGAAATTAGATTGCCCTTCCAAGATTTTAGGTCCTTATATTCCCCGCGTATGAACTGCAAATTGTTATATCTCGATCCTTGATTTCTAGCTTCGTCTCTCCTTGATAAATTAGAAGTTGATTGCTGGGTGTTTCCTTGCTTCTTATTTGCAGACCTTGCTTTTCTTACCGTTACATTATAGTTTTTCTTCATACTCTGCTTATTTTATTAAGATTAGTATGATCTCGCCCCATAATTGTGTAGCATTAATTGGAATATCTATACCTTGGTGTCAAGCATGCCTGTGAGTCGCATATCGTGATTTACGTGATCCCCCTCCCTTAAGTGCTACTTAGGATTAATTGGGTAATTTTCTATGTTGGTGATATTACTTAGGGGTTGCCTACCTATTGAATACTCGTTCGAGTTGAGTTTATTCGATAAAGTTAATTGCCTAAGTGAGATTGGTTATAGTTGATTCCCTTGCCGGGATGATTTGGTTTTCTTTGGTTGTGAATTTGGATGCATGGAATCGTTGACATAATTGCCTTGCTTTCTCCTCGTTATGCTACTTTCCTTGTGCTTGGTATTCCTTTCAATGTCTATTTCGTATGAGTGAGTTTTATCATTCTGGTGATTTAATTCCTTGTATTTGATTGCTCACCGCACCCTGCATTTTGTTTGTTGTTTTTATGCCTGTTGTGGCACTATATGTTGTTCTGTCGCATTCTGGTTGTTTTTCTCAATACTGCATTGCATATTTAAATTGGGACTACGGACTGATATCCGGGAGATTTTTCCCTATACTGCATTGCATATTTAAATTGGGACTACGGACTGAGATCCGGGAGCTTTCCCCCT
>ML256024.1:0-24387 GCA_005239495.1 Nicotiana undulata | reverse complement strand
GTTGCGGTCAAGCATGCCCGTGAGTCATTTGTGATGAAACTTACTATGTTCTTAATATTCTCCGCCCCGTGAGTAATTGGTGAATTAAAAAGTGATACCTTGATGTTCTTTCATGACGTGTAGAGTTATTGAGTGATTTATTTCAGTTGAGGTTTACATTGTTGAATTTGTAATTTCTGATGCGAGGTTGGTTATAGCTGAGACCCTTGTCGGGCATTGTTGAGTTTGTAATCAATGTTTGCTCCTTGCTGGGACAATAGAATTGTATTGAATGTTTCCATGCACTTGAGAATTTGTAATGTTGACTTTCACGTTATTGTTGCTTTGTTTTATTATTTGTCGCACGAGGGGACATGTCGTGCTGACTGTTTGTTACTTATATGCACGAGGGAACATTTCGTTCCAAGTGTTATTATATATGCACGAGGGGACATTCCGTGTCGAGTGATTGTGAGGTTATGCACGAGGGGACATTCCGTGCCGAGTGTTATTATATATGCACGAGGGGACATTCCGTGCCGAGTGATTATGAGGTTATGCACGAGCGGATATTCTGTGCCGAGTGTTATTATATATGCATGAGGGGACATTCTGTGCCGAGTGATTGTGAGGTTATGCACGAGGGGGCATGCCATGCCTTTCGTTGTTCATTATCTGTTGAGAAGTTGAATTCCTACCTTTATTTCTTTTACATATCGGTTACTGCCCTGTTCTACCGTGCTAGCAATTGTTGCCCCTTTTACCCCAGCATGTCCTCCCCGTATCTGTCTTACTTGCTTATTTTTGTTGCCATTTTTCCTGTTATCATATAAAACTGTACAGGTACATATGTTGTTGTTGGTCCTTGCCTCGTCACTACTTCGCCGAGGTTAGGCTCGACACTTACTCAGTACATGGGGTCGGTTGTACTGATGCTACACCTGCACTTCTTTATGTTGTGCAGACTATGCAGCCGGACCCGGTGATCACTGACGGTCGGAGCATCTCATCAGTTCACACAGGAGACATCGAGGTAGACCTGCTGACGTTCGTGGGCCTTGACGTCACCTTCTACTATTCACTTTCAGCTCTGTCTTACTTTGTATTCCAACAGACAGTCCTATGTACTTATTTTCAGACCTTTTGTTGTAGTAATCTTTTAGACAGTTCGTGAGTATGTGACACCAATTCTGGGATTTGTATATGGGTTTTATTTCGAAATTGCTATGTTATATCTTGGTCGTTTGTTAAATTTCACATTGTGGGTCATCGATGCCTTAGTTAAATTGCTCGTTTGAGTTGTTAATGAGTTATATTTATTTCAAACGTTGGCTGGTCTAGCGGGTTCAACGTTAGTCGCAGTCATGGCCCGAAGGTGGGATTTCGGGCCGTGACAATGACTCAATCATTCCAACACGTCATAATGCCATGTATTGCCTAACCAAAAATTTGTCTGCGTGCTTCTCCTGATTATGTGTGGAGGTTACTTGGCCTCTTTTATTGAAATTATGTGCAGTTCTACTTGTTTTGATTGTCACTTAGTTTTATCATTTTGAGCAATTGAGCTGAGTCTAGAACTACTAAATAGTAGGTCCAAAGCTTCCTGAACCCCAGGCATGGGACGGGTAACGCACACATAGGGCATAGTTTAGAACTGAATTGGAACACTTTGAAGTAAAAACTTCAACATAGTAATCAGGTAGCAGGAGATGATAGTTTGTGCTCGCTAAATAATATGAGCAACTCCTACCTAAAGGAAGTTGCGAAGTATTATTTATGTTGTACGGGGCGATTCTTTAGGCTAAAAACTTAGGACCTCCCCCCCCCCCCTCTTTCCCTATATGCTTGCTAAAGGATTTAGTCATTTAACAGACCAACGACCCTCGCCGACCCGCACCATCCACATGATCATCGGCAGCGGTGATGATGCTTCCATCAACCGTGTGAAGTTCACCACGACCCACAAGCTCAAACGGTCAATCATCCATGAATGGTATGATGAACTCGAAGAAAGTATCATCTTCGATAAGTCAGATACCAACGGTTTGGTTTTCCCTCACTATGATGCCCTTGTTATCACTTTACGAATTTTAGATACCGATGTGAGGCATTATGGTAGACGATGGGAGCGGCACGAGCATTATCCACCCTCGAGTACTATCACAAATGAAATGAGGATAAGATAGTGTCGCGCTGCATCACGATAACAGGTTTTAAGTGGACCGAACATTCGAAGAGATCACACTCCCTGTCCTGGCTAGTGGCGTCACTCTGGAAACCACATTCAATATCATGGACCAGGACACATCATACAACACCATAATCGGGCGACCATGGATACACGCCATGAGAGCCATCCCCTCCAGCTTGTACCAAGTCATCAAATTCCCAACTCCATGGGGAATATTCAGTATACGAGGGGAACAACACACATCTTGAGAATGCTACCGCATTGCTCTAGACTTCACGGTCACTCAACAAACGAAGGACAAAGAAAAAGAGGCATAGCAATCAACAAGGTCAAGGTCGACGCGAGATGATAAAGAAAACATCATTAGAGATCCCGATATGGTCAGAGCCGCGGGATCAACAGTATAATACCTTGACCCCATTCAATTAGACACCAACGACCACAACAACAAAGCTTACATCGTTTGCAAGCTTTAGAAACTAGGAAAATTTTGTCAATTCTTAACTGCTAATGCGGGCTTGTTTGTTTTTAGCCATGCAGATATGCCAGGCATCCCGAAAAAAAATCACCACGCACAAGTTGAACTTCGATCCATTCTATCCCCCGGTGATGCAAAATAGGTGTAAGTTCAACTCCGCAATTAATGATGCGGTACGCAGAGAGGTGGAAAAACTACTGGAAAATGGCTCCATCAGGGAGTCGAAATACCCTCAATGGCTCGCCAACGTGGTCATGGTGAAAAAAAAGAATGGGAAATGGAGGATGTTTGTAGACTTCACATATTTGAACAAAGCATCCCCAAAGATTCATTTCTGTTACCCCATATCGACCAACTCATCGACGCAACGGCCGGGCATGAACTACTAATCTTCTCAGACGCCTACTAGAGCTATAATCAAATCCTCATGGAAGAAGAGAATCAAGAGAAAACAACTTTCATCATTCATCAAGGGACGTACTGCTACAGGGTCATGCCCTTAGGGTTAAAGGACGCAAGGGCAACTTACAAAAGGTTAGCAACGAGGATGTTCAAAAATCAACTCCGCAAAATGATGAAAGTTTATATAGACGACATGTTGGTCAAGCCCAAAAGGAAAGAGGATCACATCGACCACCTAAGAGAAACCTTCGACATACTCAAACAGTACGGAATGAAACTGAACCCTGAAAAGTGTGCATTCGGCGTGACCTTGGGAAAAGTTTTAGGTTTCCTGATGTCGGCGAGGGATAGAGGTCAACCCTGATCAAATAAGATCCATCGAAGGAATACCAAAACACGTAACCACCAAAAAACAGGTTCAGAGGTTAATTGGACGTATCCCCGCCCTTTTAATATTCATTTCGCGATCATCGGATAGGTGTCACAGATTCTTCGGCGTAGTAATAAAGGATTAAGGCCTCCAATGGACTTCTGATTTCGTCCAAGTCCTAAAGGAATTAAAAGAATATTTGTCACCGCCACCATTACTTTCAAAATCAGAGTCGGGGGAATGTCTCCTCGTCTACCTCGCCGTATCCGAAGTAGCTGTGATTTCAGTCCTGGTCCGAGAAAATAAAGGTATACAGTCTCCCTTCTATTACATTAGCAAAACACTAGTCGATACCGAGACGAGATACCCTCACCTCAAAAAGTTGGCTCTGGCCTTAGTCGTAGCTTCACGAAAGCTTAGACCATATTTCCATTTCCACCCATCTCGGTCGTCTCGACTTTCCCCCTAAGAAGCATTTTGCATAAACTCGTGCTATCGGGAAAGTTGGCCAAATGTGCCATTGAACTGAGCGAGCACGATATCACATATCTACCGGTAACAACGATAAAGTCATAAGTCCTTGCATACTTCGTCACTGACTTCGGCGCAAAAATAATGCTCGAAGTCGAAAAAGAAGTTGTCCACGCTTCTCCCCAAACACAGGCCTCTGGGTCCTGTACACTGACGGCGTGTACAACGCATCAGGGTCTGAACTAGGACTCGTACTCGAAGTCCCAACTGGAAAAGTGATTCGCCAGTCCATAAGGTGCCTGTATATGACTAACAATGAGGCCGAGTATGAGGCTGTAATTGTAGGGTTGAGACTAGCACTCAAATACGGGGCAAAACGGCTAAGACTACGTTGTGATTCTCAACTCCTTGTCAACCAAGTCACAGGAACTTTTTAAATCAAGTAACAAAGGTTGCAAAAGTACCAGACAAAAATCTGCAAGCTGCTGCCCGAGTTCGACGAATGCCAACTCGACCAAATCCCCTAAACACAGAATAACTAGGCAGACGGCCTCACCAAATTAGCTGCAGCCACCAAAAGCATTGCAACCGAAGACAGAAGTGTAGTCCACCTTCTTAACTCATCGATAGACCTAATCGAGGTAAGTACCATAAACCTGACTTGGGACTGGCGCAAACGTTCGTCACATATTTGAAGGATGGCATACTCCCAGGTGATAAAAAGAGGCCAAGAAACTAAGAATGTACGGTGTCCCTCTGGAGAAATGCTGGGGCCCAAATCAGACGCGGCGCATTCTTGAAGAGGTCCACGAAGGCCATTGCGGAGCTCATTCCGACAATCGGACTTTGGTCAAATGCCTCATACGGGCAGGGTTTTACTGGCCCACCATGAAAAAAGAGGTCACGAACTTCTTGAAAAAATGTGAGCAATGCCAAAAGTGGGCCCCAATGATTCACTAAGCAGACGAATACCTCCATTCAGTCACTTCCCCTTGGCCGTTCATCAAATAGGGGAATGGACATAGTAGGCCCCCTCCCGGCAGGACGAGGTAACGTACGACTCCTTTTGGTTTTGACTCACTATTTCTCGAAATGGATAGAAGCAGGAACATTCTCCCAAATACGTGAACATGAAGTGATCGCCTTCATATGGAAAAACATCGTATGCCGATTCGGCCTCCCCAAAGAGATCAACTGCGACAACGGACCCTAATTTACAGGAAAGAAGGTCACTGGATTTGAAAAATGGCATATCAAAATAATACTCTCAATGCCATATCATCCCACGGGCAACGGACAAGCGGAGTCCTCCAACAAGTCAATACTGAACATCATGAAGAAAAACCTTGAAGACGCCAAAGGGCTGTGGAAGTACTCTGGGACTACCGAAATACGCTGAAGACGAGCACATGAGAGACGCCTTACTCATTAGTCCATGGTAGGGATGCAGTAATACCGGTCGAAGTCGAAGAGCCCAGACTAAGATACTCTAACGAGAGCGGACCAAGGAATGATGAAAGCAGAAGGCAGGAGCTCGACGAAGTCGAAGAACAAAGAGATATGTCCTACGTAAGGATGATCATCCAAAAGCAACAAGCAGATTGCTAATATAACAAAACGGCAAAGGTCAGGCCACTCAAAGTCGGGGACTACGTGCTTAAAGCTAAAACACGAGCAAACAAAGACCCACAGGAAGGTAAAATGGGAACAAATCGGGACGGCCCGTACAATATCACGGCAACAGCGAACAAATGGTCATTCCAACTAGACACAATGGAAGGAAAGCTTCTACCAAACAACTGGAATATTACCCACCTCAAGTACTTCAACTTTTAAGAGATAAAATGTCCCCCAAGTCGTACTCTTTTTCCCCTCACTTGAGTTTTGTCCCAATTGGATTTTCTCAAGGAGGTTTTTAACGAGGTGACGAAGGGGAGACTTCAGGTCGAAGTGCGCACAGACGGAGGCACAGGACGGCTAGTTCATTGCTCAACCTCTCAAGACTTCTCCAGGTCAACCAGGGACTAGATAAATTAGGACTGGGACAAGCCAGCCAACGCCCGAAAAAAGATGTAAATTTCTCCAAGTGTATGAACAAAGCACAAATGCATGAAGTTTATTTCCATTTCTCCGGATAGCAGCGACAGAATTCCTCTGCTAAAGGTAGAAGAGGAAGAACGTATCCAACCTGGAAGGGATATGCATAGAACGTGTAATATCCTGGGCGGTGGATTTGTACCACATCACGCCCTGCTAGGACCAAATCGATGCGGGCAGGAATGTTGAATTTTTCCCTAAGATCTTCTAGATCGGCCTCTTTCATTGCCGACTTATAAACCTCGGGCTCGTCTTCAGACGCCTTCGAAAAATCAAACCTAACTTTCTCGCTATGAGGAATTATCTCCTCCATCGTAGGAAAGTTCTCATCTTCATTGGTGACAGAGACACCATCAACTTGAGGAGGCATAAGTATCGCCAAAGGCACAAGTTCAGTTCCCACACCAGAACCAGAGAATAATTAACCATATTTTTGATGAGAGAAAGGATATTCTGGCAGAGAAGGATTAGAAGTAACAGGAAGCACTAAAACTAGGAAAAATGACTCACAGCAAGGGAGGAAGAAGAAGAAGTCACAAGGTTTGATGAGAAAAACACGTAAAGAACAAATGAATGTCATCACAACTCTATTTATAAGAGTTCGGGCATTAAAACCAAGAGATTATACCATCATTGCCCAGCATTGGAATCGAAATGGCAGCTTCAACTGACAGTCGCATGGGAAACAACGCAAAGCATCGGGAAAATGCGACATAATGACGCATGATGTCATGACATCATTCCAGTGCAGAAATGACGCAACCCCAAAAGCTGTGGCTCACGAAAGGCCACGTTGCCAGCTCATCCAAAACTTAAATGCTCGTCCTCTCTCTTCGACCATAACCAACAAAGTCCGTTAATCGAGGTCGTCTTAGGACGACCTCAATAAGTGGAGGGACTAACTGTATAGGTCGAAGTCTACCACGGAACACTTAGGGCGAGGAAGTATTGAGGAAAAATCAGTCGAGGTCGAACATGAATGGCGAAACTCGTAGTCGGGATGCTTATGATGGTCGAAGACGAGGTCCGCGAAAAGAATCGTAACATCTTGTTTTTGGAATAGGATAATAGGTAGAATATTCTAAAGAATATTTTCTGCTCATGTACTATTAGGATTTACTGGGGATATGTCCCATATAAAGAGGACAAAAGTAGGAAAAGAGGTATGTAATATTCACGGGATAAGAATAGATTTCGGAGAAAGATTCTCTCTCTAGTAAAGATACAAACATTACCTTTTCATCAAGATTCTTGTTCATATTATTCCATACTTTTCCATCAGATTCGAGAATAGTTCGAACATTTTAGGATTTATCTGTCACTCATCATTGTCAGGAGCAACAATCATCTAGTTCATTCTTTATTGGGTGAATCACTCCCCCTATTTGCTTAAATGTCATTATTGCTATTTATTGTTAGTTACTCTTTCATGATTGCTCATACTTTTTGGAATATTTAATGCATGTTATTGTCAATCTTTCACTAGATCAGTCCCACATAATCCACACTTTCAGGATCTGCATTTAGTAATATTATCATTAACTAGGTTTAGCCCATCATTATATAAATACAACAGTTTTAATCGAAAGTTATATTTGTTGGTCAAACAGTACTGACACGACTAATTCAGATTTATGTCGGTTAAGTTAATTACTAAGGGATAAAACGTTATTGCTAGAACATTTTCCATTTCTAGGGCTTCAGGTTCGGTGACAAAGACGCTCATTAGTTTGATGTATCATCTGACAGCGCTTCGCAAATGTTTTTCATATTATATGTGCAAATTTTATTTTTTATATACACACATACACTGATCAAACATAATAGACTTCAAATTCAGACACCGGTTCTATCCAGGAGTGATCGTACTAGGAAAGTATAACTTGTCATCGTAATGCCTCCTCGGTCAGTGACTAACCATAAAGCAAAAGTTCCGAGTTGGCAAAATTGGACACTTAAAGTGGTATATACACAAATGGAGCTTTATGAAGAATTTAGCAGTCTAGTGACTGCAATCATGGCAACAATCACGACTTCCATTATTAGAAGGAAAATAAATTTCTGAATTAACCTGCTATTGTGGGAATCATTCATTTATTTATCTCATCTGGTATCCCCACACTATTATAAGTATCAAGTAGCTTACATAACAATGATTGTTATAATCAATTTTAATTTGAATAGAGAAAAATAACGCGACAAAATTTTATTTATTTTATTTATCGATCTTATGTGATATAATTATTGACAAGAGGGGTTGCTCTGATGGTAGGCAACCTCCACTTCCAACCAAGAGGTTATGAGTTTGAGTCACCCTAAGAGCAAGGTGGGGAGTTCTTGGGGGAAAGAATGTCGAGGGTCTATTGAAACAACATCTACCCCATGGCAGGGGTAAAATCTGTGTACACACGACCCTCCCCAGACCGCACTAATGAGATTATGCTGGGTTGTTGTTGTTGTCTGATATAATTACTTATTGATCGTGTAACCAAACGAATATTAGTAGTGACCATTTTGATTAAGATCGATTACAATAAGAAATAGTTTCAAAATCTTTAATTGATGAGTACATTTACTACTCCTTTGTGGCAATAAGTTTCCTAGCCCTAGTACTATATATAATGGTCGAGAGTAGAGATGAATGTACGAGTGGCAGAGCTAAGTGTACATATTTAATGGGGTTCAGTTGAATTTTCTCCGTTAAAAATTAAATAAAACAAAATATTTTTTTTATTTATGTGATTTGTTGAATCCCCTTAATAATTAAGTGCATTCATATACTATGCAGTTTGCATTGTTTGAATCCTTTTGTTAAAATTTCTGACTAAGCTACTACAATATTTAAATTGGCTTTGTTGATTGGCTAACAATTAATTAGTGACTGAACATGATCAAATCAACACATATTTTTCTTGAACTCTTACCAGAGTAATTCACCCATCAAAAAGCTAAGTGTCAGAGGGGTAACAACCTAGGAGAAGATACTCAACTATATTTTATTTTTATATACATCCAAAATTTGAAATTTACTGATCAGATTAATTCGAATTCACACTGAGTAGCCTGACTAAGAAATTAAGAGGGCCTGATTTACAACAATAGCCAATTTTGTGACCTTATATTTAAATATTGGCCACTTTTTTATTAGAACATCGGTCTTTAGTTCGAAAATGTTTACCTAAGTTGAAGTTTGAAATTCAGCACCATATGTCTAATTTTGAAAATGTGCCCAACTTACACAAACATGACCACAAAGTTGGCCTCCTTATAAAGCGCTCTTTACCAAGAAATTCTCCATTTCTTAGGACACTGAATTAGATCTTGGCAAAGAAGAAGACATATTGATGAACTGAATACAATCATCAATTGCTTCAGCCCTATGAGAATCAATATTTGGAGTAACTAATGACTTAGAAATTGCTGTTTTTTCAGAGGAATTAGTAACTTTCCTACAACTTCTCCTTGAAGACATCATCTTCACAACTGCAACCATTTTTCCTCCAATGTGTTTGAAAAGTTTAATAGGAGATAATTCTGATCTATTTGGCATCTTGAAGCTACAAGTTGTTGTGGTACCTTTTGCTTTATTAGTAGTACCATCAACACTTTTTGTAGAGTTTTGCTTTTGAAACATGCTTGTTTTTGCATTCTTGGTCATGTCTGGCTTCACACATACTCCTTCACAACCTCTTGCCGACATCTCAAAATCCAAATCGAATATAATTTAACGTGCGTACAAGTACGTGCAAGTTGATCCAGATACCGCTGTAATAAAACGAAGATAACTTAGTGTAGGTGGTGGGAGAGGTGATACTTGGAGGTTTAAGGTGGAGAGGATTAATGTTGGAATTTGGAATGAAGAAAGAGGGTGAACATGTTTTGTGCTTATATAGAAGAAAAAGGGTAGAAAAAATAATGATGAAAATTGATGGAACAAAAAGGCTACTAGCAAGACCTAGGCTTTCACATTTTGGTGCATGTATAGAGCAAAACATACTATGGACAATGTTAGTGAATGTGAAAGTGACTTCATACAACAGTGAAAGACAGACTGCACAAAATTCTTCAAAGCTATTCACCACCCTGTAGCCCCAAATTTTGGTATATGCCAAACCTCAGACCCTACTGGAAATACTTGCTCGCATCGAATGTTTATACCAAGGGTAAGGTAAGGTCTGCGTATGCATTACTCTCCCTAGACCCAGTTTGTCGGATCCCACTGAATTGTTATTGTTGTATATATCCTTTAATTAACCACATGATGAGTCTAGTGACAAAAGTTCATAAGATACAATTTATATATAGATTCGGTGTAACATCGGGTACGAGTAAATTTTTGGGCCTATGTCTCATTTTTCTTTAACGTGAGAAGTTTTGTGAAGGGGTAGATCCATAAAAAAAAATGCCAACCTCCTTCTAGTTCTATCTCTTTTATTGACCAAAATTTACTCCTTTCTTTTTCTTCTCCTTTTTTGTCTTATGTTAAAAAGAAAGTGAATTGACAGACAAGATGCTAATGGTTGCCATAAAATCTTGATATGTCCCTATCAGTATTAACCATCATAGAGAAAATGGAGTTCAACGTAAATAGATCGAATACCTAAGGGTGTGACTTAATGATCAATGTAATGAGATGACAATCATAGGAGATGAAGGTTCAGTTACCATTCGGAACAAAAAAAGTAAAATTTTTCGTTTATCCTAACTTTGATGGCTAGAGTTATTCTGCAACCTATGTTGATGAAACCCGGTGAAATAATTGAGGTGCGCCTGGACAATGCCATTGTTAGAAAGAAAAAGAAAAAAAGGCATATGATATACATCGGAACAGTGGCAAGGATAAAAAGCGCAACCCAGTGCACTAAGCGCTCGCGCTATGCGCAAAGTTCGCAGAAAGACCGGACCACCAGGATCTATTGTACACAGCCTTACCCTATATTTCTGCGACAATGGAAAGATGTTATTACGATATTATAGCAATTGTGAATGAAAACTTTTGTGTACCTTTAGATCTTCTAAAGTTGTAAAATATGAGAAATAATACATTTGTCTAATAAGATTTTAGAGTCATCATTAAAGATTCTACCACCAAATTTCCAACTAATTGAAAAAAAAATTAAAATACAATTGCTAGTAGCGGCTAGTGTTGTAACCTTTAAGTGGTAGGCACAACAGAGCACCCATGGCCTCAATGTAAACAAACGTAAGAAAAGCTTGGTCTAATCCATCTCATATCTCTACCAAACTGAATCTCACAAAATACGAAAAGGAAATTGATACCTATACAAAACTGAATATAGAAAAAGTTAAGTGAAATTGGTGCCATGGGGTCAATTACAAAAATACATTAAGGAGACTTAGTGGAAAACTATATAAAAAGAATGGGAAAAGGGCACCAAGAAAGAGATAGAAAGAATGAGGCTTCAAACAAAGAATAATGAAAAGGGTCTCTAATCACTTTTCTTTCTGAGTTTAATCTTTATATATTGATTGTATAAACGAAGTTTTATTAGTTTAGTGTTTACTGAGAAAATGGTAATTATAATTATATGTAATTAAGTGGTTCTAAAAATACGTAATTTATCTTAATACCAGTTATTAAGCAAATGATATTAAGTGTGTTAGGATATAATAGAGAGAAAATAGTTAGAAAGCTGAAAAAAGCAAACTGGTGCGCCTTAAGCCGAAGGCTCGATACTAGCCTCGAAGGTCTTTGAGACCGGGGCTCGGAGCCGATGTCGGATGGTCGGCGAAGCTGTAACGGAGTTATAGGCCTCATGGTGTGCTATTTATGATCAAAAGTGAGCTATTTATGAAGAACAGTAAATGAAAAGCAATAAATGTGAGTAAATGAGCTAGTAGAGAGAAATAGAGAATGTTAAGGTAAAACAGAGAATGTTCTTGTACCTTGTATTAATGATTTTTTTACAAATAACAAAAGGTCCCCTTTTTATAAGAGGGGGAATCCCAACATAGTATATCTGCATTTATTACAGAGATTCGCAATTGATACTGCCATTTAATGTTTGAGTACGGATTTGTATTTGTGCTCCAGAGTTGTTTCCTTGATCCCCGTAATGCCTCCTTACGTCGATCCTAAACTCGTACTACCTCGAGGTCGAATTGGAAGGAACGCCCGAGGTCGGGCTTCAGGCTATACCTTGAATCTTACGTGAACAAGCTACCGTATATCACAATAAACGTAATTGGCCTTCCCGATTTTAGTTGTACACAGATAGTCCCTGCGTTTCTTAGAGTAGAATGATAAGAAACGTTCTTGAATGTTCATTCCTTTGAAGTTTCCGTCGTGGGGCCAGCTCATCAGAGCATTTAATGATCTCCCTTATAAGACTGTGAGGTCGCCATCAGCACGACCCCCGAAAAGACCCATGACCCGCTATTCAATCTTTTCTGTTTCCCAAGCGTTGTTCATGCCATTGCTATAAATATCGCATCCGCGTGTCATCCGAATTTCTACTCTCATTTTAAAGTTTTTAAGGCTCCCTTTAATGCTCATCCTTCTCCTCAGATTTATCTTCTCATCCCTTTTCTCATAAAATTTGATTCAATCATGGCCAAGACTTCCAAGACAATCCCTCGAAGAGAGGATATTTCTTCCCCCCGTATGTACGTCCAAAGATAAGATAAAGAAACCACCGAGGATAGAGCAATGTATTCCTGGTGATTTTGAGATGACCTCCGATCTCACCATCGATAACCCTCGTAACAAACCGGGTCGATGCGAGCCCGTATCCAGGTATATCAGTATAATTCCCAAAGTCGAGAGGGTGAAAAGCAACTGCGATTGGGAGGAGACAACGCCTATTGAGATTCCCAAGCCTGAATAAGATATAACCACTTACAAAGCCGTCTTCCTTAGCATCTATACGTACCTTTTCACACTCGGGCCTGTAGATTTTTCTTCCCCCTCATCGATTGATCTGGTCATACTGGACTTCTGCTGTCAATACCGAGTAACACTCGGTCAGATATATCCCTCTTTCTGAAGGATTGTATATATGTTTCGGCATTTCGCTAACCTGATCGAGGGAATGAATTTTACTCCCGATCACTTGATACGGTTATACAGTCCCCGACTCTTTCGGGGGAGGGGGGGTTAATTAAACTACACCATCGATCCGCGAAGCCATTTTTTGCGAGCATCGATGAGGATAAGGACCGAGGCTGGATGAGCCAGTTCGTCAGAGTGAGGACTTCAGATATCATTCCAGCCGACCGGATGACGTTCCTAGAGGAATGGAACACGAATCGTAAGTACCTTCATTTTTTAGACGCGTTTTGTCTTTACCTTATCTCTTTTTTCTGAATCGACCCTTTTCCGTTAACACATCCACCTTCTGGTTCCCTGACGCGGTCTCGGACATCTCGGGATGAATCAGGTGTTTGGAATCTATTTTTTGGTATGGCATGCGTTCATGGCGGGATTTGGCCAGAACGCGTTGGCAGGCCAAAAAACATGGTAAGTTTCTTGCGTGACTATTGTATATTTTAATGCATATGTCTTTCTGCAGAAGCGAAACAGATATGCTCTCCCAATCCAGGCCTTAGGGACAACTAGTCAATGAGGCCGCCTCCACCTGGAGAGGCAAGTGCTTCGAGTCCGAGAAGGGCAAGAAAAGGAAAGAGGGGACTTCGGGCGAGTCTCAAAAACCAAAGAGAATCAGGATTCGTAGGCCCAAAACTGATGTTACAGTCCTAACTTCGGTTGTTGCTGCGAGTCTGCATGCTGCAGATGACGATGGTGGTGAAGAACGCCCTCCGGCGCAGGGGGTGGGCCGAAGTGCAAGTGTTCAAGAAATTACTGATCGGGGGTCCCCCGAGCTGGTAATAGTTTAAGGGGATCGGCCTCGATCAAAGCAAAGCATTGGCGGGGATGAAGTCCCCGAGCATCGGTCTGATCGTGATGTGGCCCATGTCGAAGGGTCTTTAGTTGCGGAGTTCAAGGGGCTCGAGCCTGGAGTAACTCGGGATCAAACGATCATGCCGACTGAGATCGTTGACACCTTGGTGTGGGTCCTTCGTTTTCCTTTGGCAAAATAGGTGATGCTTCGAATAGGGGTGCCGCCGATGTGGGGGGGCTCCCAGGGTGAGTTTGACTCATTCAGGGATTTCTTTGCCGGTCTCGAGGTTGACGGTGACCTCGACGCCCCTGTCGCCCTCGAAGAGGCGAGGAAACTTCAAAAGCAGGTAATCTTCATCCTTCCTTTCAATTTTCTTCCTTCATTCATTAACCCTTTCCCTTCATCCTATAGGTCCAGAAGTTGTATGATCACGCCGTTTCCAAGCTTCACATTGATCTCACCAAGCGTGAGGAGGAGTTTGGGAAGCTTAAGTCAGAGCTCAAGGCATCAGAAATATCTTCCTCCCGAAAGGATGAGGAATTTAGTGAGCTCTAATCCAGTTTGGAGGGGGTACGCCATGAACGGGCTAATATCGCTGAGCAGGTAAATATTTTACACGAGCTTTATTTCCTTTCTTCCATAAGTCGGGGCTTTCCTGACATGCCTCATTTCGCATATTGAACTGGGGAATGCTCGAATGAGGCATCTCCAAGAGGAGGTCTCGGCCAAAGACGTGGAGATTGTTGAGCTCAAGGAGCGGAACAAAACTATGACCTCGGAAAGGGACCTTCTTCAGGAAAAGCTTACCTCGACCCAGAGTCTTCTCTAGGATGCCCAAGGCAAAATTTCTTCCCTAACCGCGTCCAAGGTTGAGGCTCATGGTCATGTTGCTTCGTATAAAAAGGATGTGATTGCCGCCAACAACCGGGCCAGGAAAATATCCGAGAAGGCAGAGCTCAAGCGGACTCGAGCCGTTATCCACGCCCGCTTGCAAGCTAGGAGGAAGTCCCTTGAGGAGGCAAGTATCAGAGGCGCCGATTTCGCTGGCGAGATAAAGAAAGCTAGGATGGAGGAGGTGGAATCGGTGCTTCCCACTTCTTCGGGCGAGGGCTCAAGCGGCGACTCTGGTAGAAGCTCGTCAGGTGGTGAAGGCGATGAGTAGTCCTATTTTGTCATTTTTAGAGCTTTACTTTCCTCCTTGTACATCAGATCCTGGGAGGAGCCTCGTGGGGGCGTTCCGTCTGTAAACATATTTTTTGTGAGTACAACAGGGGATTTTCCGTTTTCCAATTTTCTTTGTGTAATAGCGTTCCCTTCATTTCCGATGTTGGTTTGTTTGGCACTTATTTGTAGAGCGGAAGGAACTATTGAGACTGAGTATCATCTCGGGCCAGTCCAAGGCGTGGGTATTGGGTTGTTCCCTTTAGAACCTGTGTAGTCTCGAAACAAGAACGATAATTCCCTTAGGAAATTATGCAAGCAAAGATTAGGATTCCGAATGTTGGGGCTACTTTGAGGTTTCGTCAACTTTGACGTTCCTTCGCGGCCCGTTATAACAATTGAACTTCCCTGAGGTCGGTTATCATGCGGGCGGCCTTTTAAGGTTTATTATGACAACAGGGATCCCCGAAATCGGGTACCACTCCCGGGACGGTCTGATAACTGTGTGGACGGCCTTTCGGTGCCCTTAGACACGATAGCTGAGGCTCGAGACAAGATATTTTCTCAAGGTCGAACTAGTTCGAGAACCTCGAGCCTTTGGGAAATGTGGTTTGTGTGGTGCGGTCCGAGGAGTAACTATGTTGGTCTTTCTGGTTCGCTTTTCTTGGAAACATCACTGCCTGGATTAACAGCGCTTTAAGATAAGTTGATTGGTCATTGCCTCTTCCCATAAATACATTACCTTCCCCTATTAGACGGCCCCACCATTTCCAGCGATCATCACTTTAATGGAGCCCTTCGTCTTTTTATCGACCCTTTCCTGGTTGGAGCTTAGGGCTTTCGCCTTGTCTTCATTCCTCGTGCCAGCGTACCGATGGCTACTGTGTCAAATGCTATTATTCATCAGGAGGGAGGTTTCGCTTCCGCTTCTTGCCCAGTCGATGACATGCTAGTGTCAGACGAGCGGACACAGGAACTCGAAATTGTGAAGGGAGATTGCGGATGGGGTGAGAATGTGGTACTGCAGGTACCTTCCCCTGAAGAGAGAATTATGACTCATGTGGAAGGATTTCTGAATGTATGCACGTATCCTTTTAAGTTAGGTCCCCTGGACTGGGTTGTGCTTCATCTTTGTAGAAAGTACCAGGTTACTTTGGCGCAGGTTCATCCATCTTCCTGGAGGATAACATTGATGATGAGACTATTTTTCGAGAAGGTCGGGCTCGTATTCACCCTTAGTTATCTCATCATATTATATAGACCTTCGCACTGTCGGGGCCTGATCACTCTTCGACGCCGATCCACTCGTCCTCTCGTTGCTAGCGACGAGGAGGAGAGGGATCGCGGATGGATGGACCAGTTTGTCCGGACTGTCGATGTTATCCCGCATGAGTTCATGCCCTTTCCCAAAAAATGGAATCTCACACGTAAGTGGTACAATTGTGTATTTATTTCACATGCAGCGAAAGGCAGGCGTTGTGATAACGCTTTCCATTTCCTTTGGCAGCAACCCCGTGGATGCCATACCAGATTCCCGATTTGACGGATTGGATTCGGAGATTGGCAACTTGTTCCGCTTGTCACGAGAGTAAGTGGCGATACCTGATGGAAGGTGGATGGGAGACCTATAAAATGAGAGATGAGATAGACCGGGGGAAATCCCCCATATGCGGGGAACCCCTCTTCGAAGCGAGGTCCTCCCAGTGTTACATTGCTCTTCACAGGTCCAAAGTCCCTACCTTCGGGGAGGTGATTATTCCCTCGCCTTGGTTTCCCTTCCCTGTCGAAGTTACTTCGAGGGGGGATAATATGAGTTTGCCTTTCTTCTCCCATAGAGGGTGCATTGCAGGATGCTCGGGGCCAAGGTTCGCAAGACAGGAGTAGACCCCCGGAGGTGGTGTCTCTCCTTGGAGTAGTTCGACTGGGACCGAAGGGACTAGGTCCGAGAGTGCTTGGTCGGCCTTCGGGGAGGCCCAACGATTTTTCACTTCGGTGAGCTTTGATGACCTTCCGGCCTTTCGACTCTGTATCCCTATTCTTTAACCATATGTCGATCATTTTCCCATGTCTTTGATAGGTTCAAGTACGAATTGAGCAAAGCGTCGGATCGGGAAAGATCCCTCTAGCTCCTCAGCGATAACAAGCAAGGGAACTGTCATACCTTCAGTACGAGGCGTGCCGGTGCCGCGATTATGAAGGTCGCCTCGAGGAGTACGTGATTTTTGCAACAATGATGTTTATATTTTCTTTCTTGCTTTCAGGGATTGATTTCCTGTCGTTGCAGCTTCAGAGGAAGATGGGAGACCTGGAACGCCTTTGGGGCAGAGTTGGTCGGGTTGAGCGAGAGTGCAACGAGCTTGCGATAGAGAGGAATACCTCGGCCAGAGTTTTTTTCCCTTGAAGCTCAACTTCGAAACGCTCGGGAAGATTACTCGGTTCAGGCAAGCAAGATAGAAGAACTCAAAATCGAGCTTCTGCGAATGAAGGATGAAGTGGTTGATGCCCATGTTGAGGCTCAAGTAGCTCGTGTGAAGGTCGATAAAAAGGTGGCCGCTTATTCGAAAGATGTCGCAGACATTCGGGCTAAGCTGAAAAAGGTCCTTGATCTCGAACGCCAGAGAAACATCTATGCCCATCATATATCCCTAAGAGAAACCCTCGAAGAAATCCATGACAGAGTCTTCCACCTTTCGGAGGAGATCAGGAAATCCAGGGTGGATGAAAATGACGCCAGACTCCTTATATCGGGCGGAGAAGAGGGCGATAGGGTTGTAGTCTTTGAGGGGAAGTAGGTCAGGTTTCTTTTGTTTTTGTCTAATCGGGGCTTTTTGCGAAAGCATTCGCGAATATATTTCTGTTGCGGAAGCCCTTTGTTTTGCGGACCGGACCTGAGGCTTATTAAGTTAGTGTCTAAACCCATGGAATCAATATGACCTTTAATTAGCCCAAAAGCTTTAAAAATGGGCTCGTAAGCTCCAATATGATTGCTCTTGGGCATTTTTTAGATAACCATTCTAGGCTCAGTCCTCGGGCCGATTTCTGGCTTCGAGATTATCGACCCTTTGGATTTTAGATTAGCCCCGAGGCCTTTTGCGCTGGCTTTAGGGCTCTTACGCGACTTTAGTTTCGCTATATTATTCGTTGCTTAAAGATTCGTTTGAAGTTCTTATGCGTTCACCCGACTCTTCCACGGCCCAAAAGGACCTTGATTACGAATCGTTATGATGAACAGAAAAAAGAACTCTTTCTTATGAGCCGACATGACAATGTTCGAAGATCTTTTCTTGAGAGCCGACATAAAAATGATCGAGGATCTTTATTGAGATACGAAATGACAATGTTCGAAGCTCTTTCTTGAGAGCCGACATGAAAATGATCGAAGCTCTTTCTTGAGAGCCGACATGAAAATGTTCGAAGCTCTTTATTGAGAGCCAACATGAAAATGTTCGAAGCACTTGCTTACACTAAAGGTAGCATGATTTTAACCGGTTCTTTTCGTTGTCGGGCCGGAGCCTATCGACTGGAGTCGTCTTGTTTGGCCAGAGCCCTTAGTCCCGAGTATCGTATCCTCGGCATCTATATTCGAGGGCATGCCTTTTTAGGGGTCTTACAAGTTCGAATATATAGCCTTGGCTTTCAAGTCGGGATAGTGTCTTGTTATTTAAGCACACCCACTCGGGGCCTTGCGGTCTCGGTCATGCCCGTAGGACTTACAGCTTCGAAAATGCCCGAGGTTACCCGCTTGGGATCTTACGACCTCGGATCTTGACAAATCGAATGTTAGCGATAGCCGTTTCTTGAATTTGCAAAATGTTTTGATAATAATAAAAAGTACTCCTTTGATGGTTTAATACAGGTATAAATGTTTCCATTGCCGAAGGTTCGACCCTTCTACACGAACACGGTTTATTCGACCGTTTGGTCCGATACACTATTTTTACTGAGATCCTTTTCGGCTTACGTTGCCCCCATTCGAGGGATGTCCTTCTGCGACGTTGCCCTCTAGTATTTTAGGTTGATCGTAAAAACCTTGAACATTTGATCAAGTTTTCCTTAGTTAGCACACAAGTGTTGCCTTGTTAAAAACTTTGCCGGCAAAACCCTTTTCGGGACGAAAATCCGAGCAAAGGAGAAGAGCGCAACACATGCTTTAAGACCTAAGGTCATCGAAACGGACAGCGTCTCGACTCCCTTTCCCAAACACCTGCGTATAAGTTAGTAAAATATGAAATAAAAGGGGGGTTGCCGCACCTTGACGACGACGACGTCTATCAGCCTAGACGGCATGTTGTGACTTTATGCTTGTCCTATGGACGCGATATGGTCCTTTCTTCGTGGTTTCGAATGCGACCGAGGATGCGGTGCATTTCCGCCATTTGAAGAGCTGCTACCCGTATACCAAACTGTTTTACCTAATGAGGTGGTGTTTCCCGTACCTCCCCATTTGTGGTTTCGCTTGTCGTACCGAACCTGTAGAAGATTCAGGAGGTGGGCTCGATCCGGTCAGTCAACCCGAGCTGCCTTATTTATCTTTGGCCATACTACGTCGTTCAGGCTACTTGATTCCATAACACATGTTTAACCTGGAATGTATTCATAAAAGAAAAAACATTACTAGTGGGTCATTGCGTGGCAGCGGTGAGGTCCTGGTGACTTCGTTGCTGAATGCGAGGGTGATGGTCCCTCACATGATCGTGTGGATGACATGCAACGGCCCTTATACTTCATTCCTCATGTTCACCTCTCTGTCAAGATTGGTTTTTGGCCCGGTCGCTGAGGAATTTTCTGAGGTGCCCTTTGCTGAGTAATCGGGCTACCTCTTCCCGGAGTTGTTTGCAATCTTCGGTTTTGTGACTGTGTGTGACATGGAACTCGCACGTCAAGCTATGGTTTCTTTTCGATGGATCCGATAATATGGGTTTGGCCCACTTGGTCTCCTTAATTTTGCTCACGACAGACATGATGTCTGAGACATCGATGTTGAAGTTGTATTCCGATAGCTGGGGTGCCTTCGCTGGTCCTGTGAGGCGGTTGAAACCGACTTGGCTTATGAGTCCCCGAGGGTTATGACCTCGATCTTACCTTCGATAATTGCGTGGTATGTTTCGTCTGGGAGTGTTCCTTCGGTCCTCAACGTACGGTTAGTACCTTTCCTTGCTTGGTCTCGGTTCTTTAGCCAGGAGCCTGCTGGGGTATACTGAACCTGAGGGGGCTCCCGACTGGTCATCTTCTACCCTGATCTCTAACTGGTAGCGGTTGTGAACATCTGCCCAGGTGACAGCAGGGTATTCAACCAAGTTTTGCTTCAGCTGCTTCGAAGCTATCGAGTTTCATTCGTTTAGGCCCTAAGTGAAGGCCTGTACCGCCCAATCGTTGGATATTGGCAGAAACTCCATACGCTCCATTTGGAAGCGAGATACGAATTCCCGCAGCATCTCGCTTTCCCTTTGCTTTATTTTCAAGACGTCTGACTTCCTGGTTGCAACTTTTATGGCTCCGGCGTGTGCCTTTATGAAATAATCTGCCAGCACGGCAAACGAATCTATCGAATTGGGGGCAAGGTTGTGGTACCACATCATGTATCCCTTCGATAGTGTTTCTCCAAACTTTTTTAACATGACGGATTCGATCTCGACCTCTTTTAAGTCATTTCCCTTTACAGCACAAGTGTAGGCGGTGATGTGCTCGTTGGGGCCCGAAGTCCCGTTGTATTTTTCCAGGTGGGGCATCCTGAATTTCTTTGGGATGGGCTTCGGGGCCGCACTCGAAGGAAAAGGTCTTTGCACGAACTTTTTCGAGTCCACACCTTTCAGGATCGGGGGTGCACCCGGAATTTGGTCGACCCTGGTGTTGTAGGTATCAATTTTTTTGTCGTTTGCTTCTATACTTTTTTCTCCTGACTCGATTCTCTAGGTGAGGTCCTCGAGAATTTTTATGATGGCTGGATTGGTTGTCGATCCCTCGTTTCTCGATCTCTCTGGAACTGCTCGACTCGAGGAGCCGCATGTGGAGATATGGTGCTTGGAGTCTTTTGCTGGCTTTGTAGCTGAGCGATTTCCAACTGTTGTGCCTGTAATATTTTGAAATATAGTGAAGTCTTACCTGCATATATTCCTGAACCGGGGTGTTCCGAACCTCCTATTCTCCCGCAGGGTGCGTGTCACCGTTGGTGCGGGAACTGACATCGATGTTTTGAGCGTTGCGCGAGCCCACATCCACCGGATTTGGGTTTGGGACACCCTCAGGGTTTTGTAGTGGTGCACCAGCGCCTGAAACAACTGCGATGTTTTCTCCACGGTCTTCGACGCCGTTGTTCTCATGCATTCACCGAGTTAGACATTTTGGCCTGAAATCAAAGGTGCTTCGGTCAAGAAAAAGTGTGAGGGATAACTTGCGTTGTTTCAATGAACTAACACTAAAGCAGTCACTATTATTTTGAGCCCCACGGTAGGGGCCAAACGGTTTACCGGGAAAATGGTAATTACAAGTATATTTGATTAAGTGATTCTAAAAATACGTGATTTATCTTAGTACCGGTTATTAAGCAGTTGATATTAAGTATGTTAGGATATAATAGAGCGAAAACAATTAGAAAGCTGAAGAAAATCAAATCGGTGTGCCTTAAGTCAAAGGCTCGATACTAGCCTCGAGGGTCTTTGAGACCGGGGCTCGGAGCCGATGTCGGATGGTCGGTGAAGCTGTAACGGAGTTATAGGCCTCGTGGTGTGCTATTTATGATCAAACGTGAGCTATTTATGAAGAACGGTAAATGAAAAGCAATAAATGTGAGTAAATGAGCTAGTAGAGAAAAATAGAGAATGTTAAGGTAAAGCAGAGAATGTTCTTAAGCCTTGTATTAATGATATTTTTACAAAATGACAAAGGTCCCATTTTTATAAGAGGAGGAATCCCAATATAGTACATCTGCATTTATTACAGAGATTCCCAATTGATACTGTTATTTAATGTTTGAGTACGGATTTGTACTTGTGCTCCAGAGTTGTTTCCTTGATCCCTGTAATGCGTCCTTATGTCGATCCTAAACCGGTACTACCTCGAGGTTGAATTGGAAGGTACGCCCGAGGTCGGACTTCGGGCCATACCTTGAATATTACGTGAACAAGCTACCGTATATCACAGTAGACATAAAATTGGCCTTCCCGATTTTAGTTGTACATATTTAGATCACGTAAAAGATAATTATGTATAATTGTCTGGAATAAGTGAAATTAGTAATTAAAAAAAGAAGACTAGTTCTGATTTATCCTGCATGACATGAACATCCTCACAAAGAGTATATTCCGTCTGACAATTTTTTGAAGAGGGAATATGCATTTGCTTCATATTGATCCCAACTTTGCATTTTAGACTTTGAAATGTATATAAAAAATATGGGGATCTTGGGTAGCTTCAATCACCATGATGACAAATTGTGCACTACCTTAATATCCAATTGACTATTACCTCTTTAATAAGATAATGTATATTCGAATAAAGATAAAGAAAATCTTAGAGCTGATTTTTCTTTATTTGAATAAGCTTTCGTAAATAAAATTATACGATCGTATGTCGGTAAAAGATAGCAAGTACTTAATGAAATAATGTGATTGGCCAAACACCAACATAATTTAAAAAGAGGCAATCACACCCAAAAATTTGACGTGGTGGAAGTGGCGGAGCGACCTTATGCTAAGGGTATCAGTTAACACCCCTAGGCTAAAAAACTACAATGTACAACTAGGTCAAAATTTTAGTTTTATATATATGTACTATATGATGAGTCCTTTTCTTTTTCTTACACGTGTTTACTTTTATTTATTTTAGCACCCCTTAGTAAAATTTTGGCTCCACCACTGCCTAGTGGTCAATGCAGTGGAGCCCGACACCACCGCATAAAAAAGAGAATATACACATAAGTATAATTCACATACATAAACTGCATTCAGGTGGCGGCAAAGATGTAGCCCAAAATAATAGGCCAAGATTCAACATTCAACTTCAAATAGGATCTCGAAATTGCTATTCTAGTTTTTTTTAAAGCTCAAGCTTCTAACTCAATCTCTGAATCAATAATTCTTGACTCAAACATTCGTTCAACAAACCAAATTCATTTGGATGGTTAAAACTAGTTTTTTGCGGTAATACGTCAGTGTTGAACAAGCTTAAATAAGTGAGTTTAAATTTTAAATATGATTTCATGAGAAATTTGAAGTAGTTATTAACTAGATTTATTAGAAATAGTCTAAGCAGATTGTCTTTAAACTTTGAAGTCATTTGTTGGACTAGTTTTGAACAAAAATTACAACTAAAAATCGTAGAAAAAGTTTGTCTAGAGACGCTTATACACTTTTATACAATGTTATATACTTTATACAAGATATATATATATATATATATATATATATATATATATATATATATATATATATATATATATATATATATATATATATATATATATATATATATATATATATATATATATATATATATATATATATATATATATATATATATATATATATATATATATATATATATATATATATATAGAAGAAGAAGAAGAAGAATGTGAAAAATCCAACAAATACTTATAACCAAAAGTCCATTACTTAAATGGTCACTCAACTATCCTAAATTAACTAGTAATGTAATATTTCTTTTCTTTTTGTAACTTAAAAGTCACATAACTATGCATATAGAACTCACAAGTTCATTCAACCAGATTTCTCAAACTTTTGATCGTTAAATACATATTTTACCCTCTAAATTATCAACTTCTTTTATCTTTTAAATTGTAACGACCGGACTGGTCGTTTTGAGCATCTGCACTTAGCTCGGTAGTTTGAGGGCTCGAGTATCTACGCATGATGTATTATGATTTGCTTAAATCGTCGGTGTCGGTTTTCAAGTTATCCAGAATTGATTTGGAAGAATGTACTTCAAGATTTAAGCTTTAAGTTGGAAGAGTTGACCAAGTTTGACCTTTGAGTATTGGATCTCGGAATGGAGTTTAGTTGGTTCTGTAGCTCCGTTGGGTGATGTCACGACCCCAAATCCTAACAGGTCGTGATGGCGCCTATCGTGGAATTAGGCTAGCCAACCATCACCTTACTGCGCTTTTTGTTCAATTATAATAGTTCACAATTTAATAATAAGCAAGCAACCACATCATAATTAATATAATAAAGTATTGGCGTTTCCATATTAACCTAAACAACCTCCCAAGAACTGGAGTCAATAGTCATGAGCATCTATGAATAAATAAACTAACTCTGCTAAATCTATAATATATGTCTCTGAATCAAATGCCAAGACAAAATAAGGAAGGGAAATGGAGAAGCTGTGGACGCTGGACAGCTACCTCGAAATCCCG
>ML256023.1:0-65477 GCA_005239495.1 Nicotiana undulata | reverse complement strand
TAAATTTAATATGGTCCAAATTATTTATGAATTTATATCCGATAAATTTTAAATACTTACACCGACATACATCAAATCGATAAAAAAAATCGATTTAATTGATTTGATTTGGTTTCCAATTTTAAAAAAAATGACTTAGTCAGTTTGATTTCTTTATTGGAAAAATCAATCCATAAACACCCCTACTTGGGAGCTAAGAGAAAGCCTGATCGTTTAAGTGGGAATAAAGTAAAATAGAGAAAAAAAACTAACATAAAAATAGAGAAAAGTAAAATAACTTATAAAGCGAAAACTTTACCATTTTAATTAATGAAAAAGGAATAACAAAATAAAAAAGGTAGGCACAATAACCAACAAAAAGAGACATCAGGACTCAATTTTGACAAATTTATTAATTGAATATACTGTAATGGCATATTGTATTTGAATATTACTAATAAAAGTTGGCTCCTAAGGACCAGCAGCTTTTAGGATGAATTCAATTCTGGCGGTAACCGCTTTTTTGATAGCAAAATAACAACTGCAGACAATTTCTGTACAATAATAAAATTTGATTAATAAATTAATAATACTATTAATTCGGATCGCTGACAAAAAAGAATTCCTTTTCAGTTTTAAGAATTAATCAAACTACAACGGCCATGCTTGTCTAGAACTTGGACATATTCTTTTGGTTTGTGAGGCTCATGTGACGCTTATATTATCTTGGTCGTGTCTTTAGGATCAATCGGGCTTGTAGACATCGATACTATCTTGCTTATACATTTCGCTGTGTCCTTTGGATCGATCAAGCTCATGCGACGTTGATATCACGCTGCTCCTTTTAAACTTGGCTATGTCTTTTGGGTCAATCTGGTTCATGCGACGCCGACGTCAACCAAAAATACTAGGGGTGGGTGGGAGAAAAAAACGTTAATCAGACCTTTTTTCTTTAAAACAACCTAACATCAAAGGAAAAATTATGTGGTAGGGTATCCTTTCAAGTCACCATTTTCAATCAATTTAAATTGGAAATTAGAAAAGAAAGAAAGTTATAATTTTATTTCCCTTTTAACCATACTAAAGTAAAACTGGGATTTACATGAAAAAAATCTTAAATTAAGTGGACGTTTGGACATAAGAATTGTAAAATTACAAAAAAGGTGCCAAAATTTTTCAAATGAAAATGGTATTTAAAATTTAGGGTTGTGTATATACTTTTTGGGTTGATTTTGAAGTTTTGTGAGAGATATCAGTGAAAATTTTGAAAAACATCTTTTTGGAGTTTTTCAAATTTTCGAAAATTTCCAAAATGCATATTCAAGCAAAAATTGAATATTTTATGAGCAAACGTTGATTTCGGAAAAAAAGTGAAAATCTTTTGAAAAAAAAGGGAAAAGTGTCTTATCTCCAAACGGGTCATAGGTGGGCGTTTGGACATAATAATTGTAAATTTAAGAAAAAATGAAAAGAATTTTCAAGTGGAAAAGGTATTTGAAAATTAAAGTTATGTTTAGACATGAATATAACTTTGAGTTGTTTTTGAAGTTTTGTGAGTAATCTGAGTGAAAATTTTGAAAAACAGATTTTTGGAGTTTTTCAAAATTCCGAAAAATTTCAAAACTCATCTTCAAGTGAAAATTAAAAATTTTATGGCCAAAAACTGATTTCGAAAAAAATAAAAAAATTCTTATTTCCAAACGGGCTCTAAATAAATAGATGAAGATTTATTTCTTTAGTTAAAGTTAGTACCACTTAAAAATACAATTAACCACTGAGATCTTCTCCATAAAATGCATAAAGTATTATGGGAACTTTCCAAAAAGTATCATTTGATCTTTTACCTTTTAATATCACACCAAAAGCATCAGATCCTAAAATTTCAATCTTTCTATTTTAATTAGACAAAGTGCTCTTCATGCTCACCCCTACTTTTTTCAAAAATAATCTTATTTGAATACACTAATAGCTGGATTTTTCTATATTATCATATATCAAATGATATTTATATGCAATCTTCATAAAAATTATAATTTTTTATCATGAAACCAAGTTATATTATGATAAGGTGTAGCTCCTAAACCAATAAGGGTTGTGGTGGAGTGGTAAATACTCTTTCATCATTAACTAGAGGTTTCGGGTTTGAGTCCTGGGTATGGAGTCGTCTTTGTTAGGAGGCGCTTTATCCCCAAATGTGGGACTTTCCGATGCGAATCCGGATTTAATCGGGTCCCAATGCGATTACAGAATACTATGAAACCAAACAAAAAGAAAAAGGTGTAGCTCCTAAACTTAAGCATGTAATTTAGTCCTTTTATTAACTTTCTGAAGCAAAATACAATCAAACCTCGCTATAAAGTTTCGTTTGATCCGAATATTTTTGGATGTTATAGCGAAATGCTGTTATAGAGAATATATATTAGAACATAACATGAAAAATATTTCCGAAAAAGCTTAGTGTTTGTAGAGAAATATTATTATACATGGATGCTATTATAGAGAGGTCGGACAATAAGTCACGTACCATTGAAAAACTTCCTTTAGGTCCCACTCAATTTTTCATTAAATTTCATTAAACACTTAATTTTAAACTTAAAGTACTTATAAATTTCATTAAATTTCTATATTGCACATTATTTAATGATCGAATAAGAAGATAATTATCTACCATCACAAACTAAACTATACTGATCATAATGTATATATATATATATGATTTTTGTGTATATTCCTATCTTCTATTTTGACTTTTAGAGAAAAGTAAAAAAAGATAGGGTCAAACTAGCAATGTATGGCAAACTAAAGGGACTACTTTAACAAATTTGTCCGAAATCAACGCGTCTTCTATTTATAGGAAAAAAAGAAGAAAAAGCTCGTAACCAATCCCCGTTAAAATTTTAGTCTCTCTCTAAAATTATAGTCCAATAAAACACCAAAATAATATTTTCCTTTTTTCTGTTTCTTTTTATTAAATCTCCGGCTAACATTTTTCTCTTACTGTATATATATATACACACACCTATATACGTATCCATTTGATCTACGAATCTACGGTTATATAAACATTCGAGATGTCGCTGTTGGAGCCGGAGGCGTTTGATTTGCCGGCGAAATATCCGTCGGAAGCAGCTCAGAGGAGGTGGAGAAATGCTGTTTCTCTCGTTAAGAATCGCCGGCGTCGGTTCCGATATGCTCCGAATCTCGAAAAACGTGAAGAAGCTAAAGAGCTTATGGAGAAAACCAGAGTACGTTTTCATCTCTTTTTTGTTTTCATGCTTTCCGTGAAATTTATCATGAAAAAGTCGCAGGAAAAGGTAGAGTATAGTGAAGAAGATTTAGTAATTTTTCGATATATTTTTAAGTGTTTTTTTAACGAGAAGAATTTTTTAGGATTTTGAAATCTCGTTTTTTGTTGTTTTTTACTGCTAAATGGATGATTAGAGATTGTTGTTAGAACAGGAAATTATATGTCTGGTAACTTAATCAAAGGTCATTGATAATTCTCTGGAAATCATGTAATTGTGTACTTTAGAATATGATGCTCAGCAAGTGCTGTACAATGTGCTTTGATACTTTTATATTTCATTTTGAAGAGAACATAAACCGGAAAATGAGTTCGAGTATGATTACTGGAGAAGATTTACATCCTTTTTGAAAAACTTTATAGAACTGATTTTGATATCCGAAATCTAAAATTGTGAAATTTTAAACTGAAATACCTGTATAGTACTAGAAAGAAGATTTGAAAATGTTTATGGATACTTTAGATCCTCTGCTATTAATGGTGAATTTGTTATAGTGCTTTATCAGTTGGTACACTATGCTTGAATAGTTGTACATTTCATTGTTAGAGATGGAGACAGATCGTCTCTTTTGTTTTTGTTTTCCGAGAAATAACCCGTAAAATGAGCTCAATTATGATCTGTATAGAAGATTTACCTTTTTTGAAACTTTCTACTAATTGTTTTTTGGATCGGCGAAGATTTTTCGGCTTTGAAATCTCGTTTCCTTTTGAATTTTTCTTTGTTTGTTTACGTCTAAATAGACGATTAGATATTCTAGCCAGAACATTAATAAATGCTTAATGAGTAATACTCCATAAATATGGTACCTTGTGCTCAAATACATGTACATTGATGGAAAACACCGAAAATTGTACGAAATGTTAGCATTTCTCCTACTCTGTAAATCTCATCCTTTTTATGTCCAAAATATTTTACAATATTTTCAACCACAGAAAATTTATCACAGATCCGCAATTTTTTTGGATTTGTCGTTATATACAAACTGATTACATTATGAATTTTTTTATACAATCAGTGTAAAAAACTTGTTTTATTAAGTTACTTAATAATATTTATTTTAAGTTTTATTAAATAAAATTACTTGCAATTATCTATTAAGTAATGTGACTGTGTAAAAATTTTCTAAGCGATCATCACATAAAACTCAATTTGTCAAAAAAGTTCATTTTTTCAACATTATATAAGATGAGAGCGTATAAAAGATCATATGAAATCCACCATTAGTAGTGCTTCAGCACTTCTCCTTTTGATTCTTATTATATTTCCTTTTTCTACTATGACATATTCTTGTTTGACTTTTCGAATGCGATATGTTAGAAAAATTCGTCGTCCTTTTTCCTTTTTGGATTCTTCGCTGGACTATCTTCCACTTGCGAGTAATTATTAATACTTTTAATATGGAGGACCATGTTGTTCAAATAAATAGAGACAAAAACTTGGATCTTTCATGAGGGAAGACTAAAGATGTAAACTTTTCCCAATATTCGTTATAGTTTCTTAAAAATGTATATCTATTAAAAATTTACAAACAATTAAATTAAAGTTAAATACAAAAATGAATATGAGAATTTATAGAAAACATTTGTGTCAGTTAGAAACCAGATCTGGTCTAGACAAATGAATTAGTTTATGTTTAATTTTCTTAATTAATGCAACAACAACAACAATTTTAAATTTTCTGTTAATTAATGATTTATTATAAATATATTCTACGTTGGTCAATAAGTCAAACACCATATTTAATATTTTCTGTGATCACTTTTACTTGTGCACTTTGATTTTTTTACATCACTTAAAAAATAATAATTGTAGTATGTATTTTACCATATAACCCAAATAATGATAGCATTTTAAAAAGTCTTAAAAAATAATTTCGGACATGAGTAATTATTGATAATGGTAAAATAAGATTAAAAAATTATCTTTCTCTTGATTTGCTAAAATGGATAAGTGAAAGTGAAAAAATATATTTTTGATATAGTGAACAAGAAAAAATGAAGGAAGGGTGTAAATTTTTTATTGACAAACTAGTAAGTGCTTTATTAATGGGGAATAATTTCCTGCGGCAACTGCTATAGGCAAGGACTTTTTGGAGGAAAATGAGGCCCTAGTCATTTGTGGTCTAGAGGCAAAATAACTCACAATAGCCTTACGTTATTATAATTATCCATATCTACCAGTGTAGGGTACTGTTCTGGCGCTGTGGGCTGCCTAACCATTGGATAATGCATTGGTAGTTTATGGGGACCATCTAAAAGATTTACAATCACGGTAGTTCAGTGAAGAGATAGATGAACTTATTTTTTTTTATTGGGGCCCCTTTTTTGGTTTGGGTTTAGGTAACATGCCAGCATAATATGTTCTGTTGAGGATAAAAAGGCTTCTTCCATATTTGCCTCGTAACTTAATTTAAGTGACAAAAGTTTGAGGAATTTATGACTTAGCGTTAGCTCACGTTTGAATATAGATTAGGTTAAATATAAAAAAAATAAGTTTTTAAAATTGTATTGAGAAATAATTTTTGAAAATTGAAGTTGTATTTGAATATGTATTTTACTTGAAAAAATTATTGAAGTTCTGTGAATAGAAAAAAAATGTTCCCAAAGACTGGTGAAGTTTTTCAGAACTTCAAATTTTCTTTAAATTTTTTTCCAGCAATGTTTTCAATTTTTTTTAATAAAAAAAGTAGCCAAAATCTGTCTAACGAGAACTTAGATTATTGAACCTGATATTTACCTGGAGATTGAAGCCTGGTATTTAATTTATCCTGGGGGGGGGGGGGGGGGGGTCATATTTACCTAGATTGTTTTGCCTTTAGGACAGATGCTTTCTTTCCCCTATTAAAGTGTATGGTCAAGCATTGCCTAACGTCATTGTCATTAAATTAGCTTGATTAATTCTTACGTACTTGTAAATGGTTGTGTTAATTCTGTGTCTAAAACGTTATAAGAATTTGAGATCTTTTAACTGCCTTCATAATCATACTTATGGTCTGCCCCATTTCTAAACATACAAAAAACTTATGGTCTGCCCATTTCTGAAGAAACACAAAGCCATCGTTAATTGTATGGTGAGTATGGTAATTTCAACTTTCAAAATTGGACTGCAGTAGTTGCCGCACAAAGTGCTCTTTTCCTCTCCGCAGACTTCAATTTGCATGGAGAAAGCAGTCCATATCTCATCTCTGGTAGAGCAGTGGAGCTCATCTGCTGAGTAGATGAGTACAAAAGAAGTCTGTTCTTATGTGCACTGCCACATGATTGTTACTCCCTTTGTCCCATTTTATATGAAATTTAACTTGAAGTCTGCTCTAATGTGCACTACTAAATACTCCCTTCGTCCCATTTTGTATGTGGTGATAAATCATCTCATTAACGATAAAATAATAAGTTTATAGTTAAATTGTTTTTATATAACAAAGTATCATTTTTTTGGGACAACATCAAATATGATGTAGTTAATGTAGTGCCAAAATAGTCAAAAGTCTAGCTACTACACATTTGGTCAGCAGCGAAATTTCCTTGAAACTTCCTTCTGATATTGACATTTCTTCTAGCATCATAGGATTGCTCTTTCCAGGCATCAATTTGCATGGAGATAACAGACCATACCTCATCTCTGATAGAGCTCAAAAGAAGTTTGTTTTTATGTGCACAAGCACATGCTTAAATTGTATTATAAGGAGCTTTCTCTTGGACTTAAAGAACCTTTGAGTGATGTTTTGGGTTCCGAATAATGGGTTTTAGGATTTTAGAAATTAGGAAAACAGTACGGAATATATGGTTGTTAATGTAGTGCCAAAAGGGCCAAAATCTAGGTAATAAACACGTAGTCAGCAGCGAAATTTCTTTGAAACTTCCTTGTGACATTGACATTGGATAGTACATAAAGGTACAGAGGGAGATGAGTGACCCGACGAAAAATATCTTCTGAGTATTTGTCGGCAGTCTGGCCCCATCTGCAGTTTTTTGTTTGTCCCACCAAGAAGTGTGTCGTTTGTTTTGCCTAACCTTCGGTTGCCACATGGAACATCAATTCCCACTTCTCGTATTTCTCTTAATAAAAAATTCCCACTTCTGTTATATTCTTGTTGTCTGTGACTGTAATTGTTTTTTGATTATAAAAACAAAATCAATTGGTATTCTGTGACTGTAAATTGTATTCTTTGACATATACCATCCCATATTTTTTTGTCTGGACTATTTTACTCTCGACCATCTAATCACATGATAGCTAGAAAAGTCTTGGGGTTTATCTTTATTAAACAAAATAAATGTCTCAGGAAAAAGGGTATCCGTTAAGGTGGGAAGAGCTGAGGTTCAAACCTTAGTGGAGGTAAAAATCACTGGGTGATTGGTTTTCATCTGTCTAAGTTTTGGTGGGTAGAGTTACCTGAACTTGTGGAAGGCATCAAGTATCCGTAAGATAGCTGAGTTGTGCGGAAGCTGGTCTGAGCATCTGTGTCATAAAATAATAAACCTATTTTCTTTTTGGTCCGTTCCAAAAAGAATGACCCATTTCTAAATTTGGAAACAATTTAGAAATGGGTCATTCTTTTTGGTCCGTTCCAAAAAGAATGACCCATTTCTAAATTTGGAAACAATTTAGCTTAAACTTACAACTTAACCCCTAATGAGAAACTTTTATAACCACGCAAATACTCTGGCCCCTTTTTGACTTGTTTAGGACTACAAATTTCAAAAGTCTTTATTTTTTTCTTAAACTTCGTACATAAATTGAAACAGAGGGAGTACATAAGAAAAGAGAAGAAAAGAGAAAAGAGAAGAGAAACAGGCAACTAAAAGTAGGTTAAGACATCATGGACACGTACAAAAAAGATACACAGTAGCTGACGTGTGAATGCTTTATGCTATGAACAAAATACTCCAAAAACTACTAGTGCATGTTATATCTATTAGTAACATTTGTACCTTTTTGTGTAAATTATACAAAACTTATGCATTCAAAGCTACTATGCCATCCTGCAAGCTGCAAGAAGACAGAAAACTTGAAAAAAATAACAGGGTTGAGGCGTCTCTATAAACAAAGGAAAATCAAATAAGTACCATCATCACCGTAATGCATAATTATCATAACGCTGCATAAAAGGTCTCTTGACATGCAAAGATTTGAAAGAGAGAAAAAAAAAGGATTTGTTCAATCTAAGTGAGGATTTGTCTGTATTGCTGAGTCATTCCATGTAAGTTGCTGCTTCAGTTTTTTGAGATACTCCTATGCTGGCAACAGCCGGATTCCACAGACAGTGCCCACTGAACGATGATGTTTTTCTTCCCTCATCTGGGGCGGATGCAGAATAGAAGCTACGGGTTCGTTTGAACTAGTATTTTGACTCAAACCTTATATATGTGCTAAGAAATCTACTAAACATGTTCAAATATTAAATTTCGAATCAACAACTCAAAAGGTCGGTGGGTTTAGTGACATCCTGGTCCCATAAAATTCAAATCTAAAATCCGGCTCTGCCCTCACCCATAATATGACCTTGTTATCTGCAATTCTTCAACAATCAGCCTGCTATAGTTATTTTGAAGTTTATCCTTTTGATCTGTCACTTCAAAAAGCATTAGTACGTAGTCATAAAGTGTTATATTGTGTTAATGTCTAGTTGTCACTTGATATTGAAAAAAATTATATAATGGTCATGTGGGAAACACTACTTTTGTTAACAAAAGCAGTTGATTCTTGGCATCATCCATATCCTATGCCACTAAGAATGATCGTTGTATCATTTTACTGAGAACCTATTCATTTTGCTGTTCAAATACTATAGTTGAGTTCCCTAATCAGAGCCATCTTGTGACAAAACTATTGAATCGTTTTGCTCAGAACCTAAATCATTTTGCTGTTCAAATACTATAGTTGAGTTCCCTAATCAGAGCAATCTTGTGACAAAACTATGTTGTCTCATCATGAAACTAATAATATAACTGGAAAGTGTGGGTTTTGGTAATTGATTTTGTTAACCATACTATGGAGGACTGTGTTGGTGACTGATATAACTTCTCTAATCTTGTATTCTGAACAAGCTACATTTTTTATCACATGCAATTTCCAGGAAAAGATTCGAGTTGGTTTCATGGCTTATATGGCAGCACTCAAGTTCATTGATGGTACAATTTGCTCAGAGCTTGAGTTTATCTTTTAACTCATTAAAACATGCAGCTCCGCAAGTTTCTTTCTGCTTTTTCTCATTTCATTCCTATTCTTTTACAGCTGGTGATCATGGTAGGCCTTCTGACCTGGTCAGAGAAGATATAGGGGCTGAACTGGCAAAAGACTTGCCAGAAGAAGCTCGAGATGCTGGTTTTGGAATTAACCCTGATAAACTTGCATCTATAGTTGGTTCCTATGATATAAAAACCTTAAAGAAACTTGGAGGTGTTGAAGGGCTTGCAGGTAAATTGAAAGTCTCATCAAACGAAGGAGTCAAATCTAGTGATGTACCTGTGAGACAAAATATATATGGATCAAACAAATTCACCGAGAAACCTTTTAGAAGTTTTTGGACATTCGTGTGGGAGGCTCTGCATGATTTAACTCTTGTCATCCTGATAGTTTGTGCTGTTGTTTCCATTGGTGTCGGACTTGCTACTGAAGGGTGGCCAAAAGGAACATATGATGGTTTAGGAATTCTACTCAGCATATTCTTGGTAGTCTTTGTTACTGCAGTTAGTGACTATAGGCAGTCGTTGCAGTTCAGGGATTTGGATAAAGAGAAGAAAAAGATATCCATCCAGGTCACAAGAGATGGATCAAGACAGAAGGTTTCCATTTATGACTTGGTGGTTGGTGATGTAGTTCACTTATCTATTGGAGATCTTGTTCCGGCAGATGGAATATTCATATCAGGATATAGTTTGCTAATTGATCAATCGAGCTTGTCTGGTGAGAGTGTACCAGTAAGCATACATGAAAAAAGACCGTTTCTTCTATCAGGAACTAAAGTACAAGATGGGTCAGCTAAGATGCTAGTGACCACTGTTGGTATGAGAACTGAATGGGGTAAGCTTATGGAAACTCTTAGCGAGGGAGGAGAAGATGAGACTCCTCTGCAAGTTAAGCTGAATGGTGTTGCCACTATTATTGGAAAGATTGGGCTGGGATTTGCTGTGGTGACATTTCTTGTGTTAATAGTCAGATTTCTGGTGGATAAAGCAACTCACCATCAATTCACCAAATGGTCTTCCAGTGATGCATTAACTCTTCTAAATTACTTTGCCACCGCTGTAACTATAATTGTTGTTGCAGTTCCTGAAGGACTACCTCTGGCTGTCACATTGAGCCTTGCATTTGCAATGAAAAAGTTAATGGACAATAAAGCGTTAGTGAGGCATCTTTCTGCTTGTGAGACAATGGGTTCAGCATCCTGCATCTGCACGGATAAGACAGGAACACTAACAACAAACCATATGGTAGTAAATAAAATATGGATTTGCGGGAAGGCTAAAAAGGTAGAAAATGATGCAGGTGGAGATGCAATAAGAGACATATCAGAAAGTGCACTGGACTTTCTTTTGCAGGCAATATTTCATAATACAGGAGCTGAGGTGGTTAAAGACAAGGATGGAAAGAAATCTGTTCTGGGTACACCCACAGAATCTGCAATATTAGAATACGGATTACTTCTTGGTGATATTGATGATAAAAAAAGGGATTGTAATATGCTGAAGGTTGAACCTTTCAATTCAGCAAAGAAAAGAATGTCTGTGCTTGTTGCTCTTCCTGACGGCAACACCCGTGCTTTCTGCAAGGGTGCATCTGAGATAGTTTTGAAAATGTGTGACAGGTTTATTGATTCCAATGGTGAAATTGTTGATATGTCAGAAGAACAAGTTACAAACATCATGGATGTCATTAAGGAATTTGCTGATGAAGCCTTGCGTACTCTTTGCTTGGCGTTCAAGGATATCGAAGATGGTTATCAAGAAAATAATATCCCCGATACTGGCTACACATTGGTTGCAGTCGTTGGAATCAAAGATCCAGTTCGCCCTGGGGTTAAAGAGGCGGTTAAAACTTGTTTAGCTGCTGGAATTACTGTAAGGATGGTCACAGGGGACAATATTAATACGGCCATTGCCATTGCTAAAGAATGTGGTATACTAACTGCTGATGGTTTGGCCATTGAAGGCCCAGAATTTCGCAACAAAAGTCCTGATGAAATGAGGCAAATACTTCCTAGAATTCAGGTGTATTTTTCATTGCATTATTTTATCCTTGTAGATCCGTGTCTTTGAATGCAACAACAACAACAACAACTACCCAGTGAAGTCCCACAAAGTGGGGGGTCTGGGGAGGGTACGCAGACCTTACCCCTACCCCGATAGGGCAGAGAGGTTGTTTCCAAAAAGAATGCCAAGTGCAACCAGTTTGCTAAAAATGTTCTTTATATATTGTATGCAGGTCATGGCTCGATCATCCCCTACAGACAAGCATGTGCTGGTAAAGAATTTAAGAGGCATGTTTAGAGAAGTTGTCGCAGTTACTGGCGATGGCACAAATGATGCCCCTGCTCTGCATGAGTCAGATATTGGACTGGCCATGGGTATAGCTGGAACAGAGGTTTGTATATATACTCCTGCTCTGGATTGATACGGTCATATATACCATTTTCCGGTTGCATGCTCCAGTTTGAAGGTTTTGGCCTTCACTTCTCATTTATGGGGCATAAGCATGCCTAAATTCTCTTACCAATTGCCGTCTTCTTTATATTGTATACTTTAGATATCTACTAATTTATTAACTATCCCATCGACGCTTGAAGATACCTGCTCGACTATTCCCGTTCATCTTTCTTTCACATTATCTTCTCTGCCAAATAGTATGCTTAAGCATTTAATTGACCATCTAGAACTCATATTAACTTCCAACACATAAGTAGAACTTGTTTTTTCCTGTGTATGTGATTTTAGTCGACATTTGCTAGGGAAATTATACAAACCGTCCGTATGCATCTTTGCATATTTTTTCTCCTGAAAAAGTGTCACACGTCTGTAATATAAATATCCATTCAGCTCCAGCATGAACTATTCAAGTGGTTTATTATGGTTGTTTGTTAGATCTTACCTAGATTAGTACTTGGTAGATATTGAAACTTTAAAGCTATTTCTGATCTTCATTTTTTTCAAATGACACTATCAGGTTGCAAAAGAAAGTGCTGATATTATAGTGCTTGATGACAACTTCAAGACAATTGTGAATGTGGCTAAATGGGGCCGTTCTGTATATATAAACATTCAAAAATTCGTGCAATTCCAGTTGACTGTCAATGTTGTGGCTCTGATGATCAATTTTATTTCTGCATGCGCCTCAGGTATTCATTGCTTTTATTGAGTTCATTCAATTTTTTTCTTGCGATATTAAAGAATCAAACTCACTCTCAGAGAGAGAGAGAGAGAGAGATTGGGCATGGAATATTAGAAATAAAGAAAGATTTTTTAAACGTATGGTCCGAAACAAGTCATTGGTAATTGTGTGGTTATAAATCATCTCATTAATAGTAAAAAGGGAAGTTTTAAGTTAAATTGTTTGTAAATATAAAAAGGAAGGGAAGTTCAAAGTTAAATTGTTTGTAAATATAAAAAGGTATCATTTTTCTGGGATAGATTAAAAAGGAAATAGTATCTGAATACTTATCTGCTGCAACTTTCAGGATCTGCTCCTCTCACTGCTGTTCAGCTGCTTTGGGTCAACCTTATCATGGATACTTTAGGTGCATTGGCACTGGCCACTGAACCACCCCATGAAGGACTAATGAGTCGGCCTCCTGTTGGAAGGGATGTGAGTTTCATTACAAAGACAATGTGGAGAAACATAATAGGACACAGTATCTACCAGCTGGCTATACTCTTAACCTTCAACTTCGCCGGAAAGCAGATTTTGAGACTTGAAGGTTCAGATGCTACGACAATCCAGAATACCTTCATTTTTAACACCTTTGTGTTTTGTCAGGTATGTATTTTATATTCAGTTATTTATCCTATCAAGCCAGCCTTTATCTTGAGCACTGTATCTATGTACCAGTAGCAGTCCTTTTCAGTTTATTCTTTAGTGCTCTGTACTAGTATAACGAAAACCCGATATAGAAGATACCAAGTTCTGTTGAAAAGTGGATTTGCATTCTCATACCGAAGGACCTTCACTAACTAGCTGATTTTGATTGGTTCCGTACAGGTGTTCAACGAAATAAACAGTCGTGATATGGAGAAGATAAATATTTTCCGTGGCATCTTTAGCAGCTGGATTTTCTTAGGAGTCATGTTTGCTACAGTTGTTTTCCAAGTTATCATCGTCGAGTTCTTAGGCACTTTTGCCAGCACTACACCACTAAGCTGGCAACTATGGCTGATCAGTGTCTTGATTGGTGCTGCAAGCTTGATCGTTGCTGTTATTTTGAAGTTGATCCCTGTCGAAAAGGAGACTTCTAAGCACCACGACGGCTATGATCTGCTACCAAGTGGTCCAGAACTTGCCTAGGAGTGTGGTAATCAAATGCATACGAGATATATGGTTTGCTTGGTCCAACTTCGGATGCTACTAGGCCTGTTTGAGCCTTTGAGGTGAGTACTAAAACAAAACAAATGGAAAGAAATACAAAATAAAGACTTAAAAACACCATCTAATCTCCAAGTTCCACTTGAAAGTTCTTGGTCGATTCTCGTCTCAATTTGTGTACATGTGCTTGAGAAGTTGGGAATTCAGTACTTGCTTGATGGAAAAGCTACTTTTCTTTCTTTTTGTTTTGTGAGAAAATATTCATGAGAAGACCAGATTTTGAAACTTTGCACTCACGTTGGTTACGTATTGCTCAGGAAGTGTTTATAGGTTGAAACAATAGAAATGAGAGGAGTAATTTCGTGCTCGATCCACTGTTATGTTTTGACAAATTTGCACTCGGATTTAACATTTGTTTGCCTTCTCGTCTATTTGTTCATCCCCAAGCTTTATCTAATACATTACTTTGTTATTCCTGTTGAGATTCAATTATTTTTTAATGCATTTCGTTCATGTATCTAGCGATGGTTGTTTTTGGTTGAACCTTTTGGTACCCGAAGTTTACTGGTCCCACTAATATGAATTTGCATCGAGCAGGCCCACTTAGGTGGTAAAATTCTCTTATGCAAAAGTTCTGATTTCAATGGACTTGAAACTGCGATCTTTGATTAAGGATTAAAATATTCTATACAGGTAAAATTCTCTTACGCAAAAGTTCTCTATTCAATGGACATGAAATTGCGATCCTTGGTTAAGGATTAAGATATCCTATACATCAGACTTCTTTTAGGTGCTTGTAGAGTTTGAAGGCAACACATGAAAATCTAATCTTTCGTTTTGTTTCTCATCCTAGTCTTTCGCAACATTCACGTTTGCTTCTTTTGCTAGGTCTAGACTTCTTGAATGTCCAAATTTATTTATATTCACGAATATATTCATGAACCCATATATTTATGAAAAGTCTAGTTACACAAAGATAAAATTAAAGCATAAGGAGCAAATGTGTTCAATCGTCAAATTATACTCCCTCTCTGCTCCATAATAAGTAACTTTTTGATCTTATTATTTTGGTCCAAAATAAGTGACCTTTTGTTAATCAAGAAGGAATTAACTTTGTTTTTCCATAATTTGCCTTATTTACGGGTGTGTTTGGTATAAAAGAAAATATTTTTTTGGAAAACAAGTAGTAATTTTATTCATTTTCTGGTGTTTAAGGAAAATATTTTCTCAAGAGTATAAATAATTTTGATACAATAAACATGAAGCCATAAACTTTCGAACCAACAACCTTCCGAACCCACAAATTTCATAAACTTCTGAACCGCAAAACTTTCAAAACCGCAAAATTTCGAACCTGTAAACTTTATAATTTCTAAACCCGGAAACTTCGAAACACATAAACCTCCGAACTCATAATTTTGAAACTTGTTAAATTTTGAACCTATAAACCGAAAGATGAAAAAAGTAAAATTGAAAAAATATATATAAAAAAATATTTTTNNGGGGGGAGGGGAGTGCAGAAAAAAATAAATATTTGAAAATTACAAAAAAAAAAAAGTAATTTTTTTTGCGGGGTTGGGGGTGAGGGTGGGTGGGGGGTGGTGACGGAAAAAAAACCTTTTTGGAGAGAGGGCATGGGGTGGGGTTAGGTGGGTGGGTGTGGGATTGGTGGGTTGGTGAGGATAAAGAATAGGGTGGGGAAGCTTGAGAAGGGCTTTTGGAACATTCCAAAACATTTAAGCCAACCAAATATGAGAAAATTGAAAAACATTTTCCGAAAAATATTTTTCTTCATACCAAACACACCCTACATATCCCTATGTGTCAACTTAACAATATGCAAATTTTAATTAAGGGTAATTTAATTAAAATACTTATTTTTTTCTAGGAGTTAGTATTTTTTTAAAGGTGTGTCAAAGGCCAAAATGTCACTTATTATGGACCGGAAGGAGTACTGTATTAGGTTTGGACCACCAAACTGAAAGCGCTATTCCCTCCGGTCCATAATAAGTGACTTTGTGACCTTTTTATTTTGATCCAAGATAAGTATCCTTTTACATAATTAAGAAGGAATTAACTTTATTTTTCCAAAGTTTGCCCTTATTTACATATCCCAATGTGAAGATAAGTGTCCTTTTACTAATCAAGAAGGAGTTAATTTTATTTTTCCAAAATTTGCCCTTATTTACATATCACAATGTGTCATGCTAACAAAATGCATATCTTAATTAAGGATAATTTAATCAAAATATTTTTTTCCTTTTTAGGAGTTAGTATTTTCTTAAGGGGTGTATCAAAAACCAAAAAATTACTTATTATAGACCGAAAATAGTAACATTTACATGGAGAGAGTGAAGTGATATAATTACATGTTACTCTACTATCAAAGCGATGTTACTAAGCTAAAATGTTACGAAAAATTGGGGCATAGTTGTCTATATATTTTCTACAACATTTTCTCATTTGTCAATTGTCATTATTCAGAATTTTGTGAAGTAAAATCTGAGAAATAAGATTCTGCCCTAGAATATTGTTGTGGTTTGTGCTGGGAAAAAAAGAGGATAGGCATGGATTTAGGTATTGAAGAGAGACTATGGAAGCTATTAACAAGAGTTGAGGCTTTATATATTACCATAACGTAATAATATAATAATATGAATTTTAGCTATTCCTAACATGATTTCTATATTTGCAGCCTCAATTGCATTAAGAAAGGTTAGAACAATATATCATATGTTGTATTAAAAGGACACTTTTTACGGTACGAGGGTCTTGTCCCTTGGACGACTTGAGTAATGAAAGAATGACAACTGGGACCTACAATGATAGAACTTGGTAGAGGGGCAAGCCAATGATCCATCGGGTTTCAAACAGTGCGCCATTGGCCCTACGGGTTTCTTGGTTGTCCAAAAAAGAAGAAAGTCTTATTAGGTGTGAGAATCAATAACTCGGAAAATTATATTAGTGATGTATTGACAATGATACAATGGGTCATATATATATATATAATACATGTTCTACTCCTACTACATATGTGATTAATGTTATTTACATATAACTATTTAACTACCAAACTAACACTCCCACTCAAGCATGTGCATATAAAGTACCGAGCTTCTTACATATATAACTAATACGTTACATATGTAACTAATACGAGAACCAGTGAGGAACTTGGTGAAAATATCAGCAAGTTGATCATTTGACTTCACAAATTTTGTAGCAATATCTCCTTAGAGTATCTTTTCTCTAACGAAGTGACAGTCAATCTCAACGTATTTTGCCTTCTCACGGAACACCGGTTTTAATGCAATTTGAAGAGCAACTTGATTATCGCACGCAAGTTCCATATGATGATTTTACCAATTTTCAACTCCTTGATCAATTGCTTAACCCAAATTAGCTCACACGTTGCCATAACCATTGCTCGATATTTTGCTTCTGCACTAGATCGAGCAACTAAATTCTCTTTCTTGCTCTTCCAAGACACCAAATTGCCTCCTACTATCACAAAATATCCAGACGTAGAAAGTCTATCAGAAGGTGATCCTGCCCAATCAGCATCTAGGGTGTCCAACTATCTGCTCATGGCCTCGATCCTCAAACAATAAACCTTTGCCTAGAGCCGATTTTATATACCGAAGAATGCGGACAACTGCATCCCAATGACTATCACATGGAGAATCCACAAACTGACTTACAACGCTCACAGGAAAGAAAATGTCAGGTTTAGTCATTGTGAGATAATTTAATTTACCAACCAGCCGCCTATATCTCACAGGATCGCTAAGCGGCTCCCCTTGTCCTGACAGACGTTTAGAATTCGGATCCATCAGAGTTTCAACAGGTCTACACCATGTCACTCATGTCTCCACAATGATGTCTAAGGCATACTTCCGCTTTGAGATCACAATACCTGAGCTAGACTAAGCGACCTCAATACCCAGAAAATATTTTAGTCTACCAAGATCCTTAGTCTGAAAGTGTTGAAAGAGATGTTGCTTCAATTTAGTAATACCATCTTGATCATTGCCGGTAATAACAATATCGTCAACATAGACCATGATAATAGGCTAAATTCACGTAGTGAGTGTAGACTTACACTCCAACTTAATGATGCTTCACAGTCTTAGGAATGTGAAATGATGTTAAAATGGCGCTAATTGTTGATTTTATGTTTCGCATGAGAAAAATGCGCTTATGAGGACCTAGGACGGTGTTTTTGAGCCAATTTGAAGGATAAAGTCCCCTTGGAGTATTTAACGTGTGAAAAGAAGAAGGAAACCGTTGGGACAGAGTACAAGTCCACTAGCGCGGCCTTAGCGCGGCCGCGCTAGTCTAGTTGCCAGGGACAGAAAAAAACCATATTAGCGCGGGCTAAATGCACCCACTAGCGCGACCGCGCTACCCCAGTGATCCCAGACAGAATGAAAGTCCATTAGCGCGCCCAGTAGCGCGTTGACTAGCGCGAGCGCGCTAGTCCCAGGCGAACGAGTTATTTCCGAGGGGTAAATTTGGAAGTTTGGGGCCATTCCACTTAACCTATATAAGGTTCAACTCGCCCAAAGGAGGTGTTTTTATCAAGGTTTAGAAGCTTGTTCAAGAAAAGTAAAGACAATAGGCAAGGAGGGCAATTGTGCATCAATTCTCATCTCCTTTCCTTGTGATTTTACCATTGTTGATGAATTCTTTTGTTAATTTCAGTACAATTATGAGTAGCTAACTTCTTTAGTCTAAGGTTTTGGTGGAACCCGTTGAGGATGAACTTATTGTTATATTAATATAGTTTGCTTGATTTTCATCTCTATTTGTTCAACTATGTTCTTGTTGTAGTTGATTGAAGGACCCTCAATTAGCTGTGCCTATTTAGTGTGTATCTGCTCGAGAGAGAGTACATGTTTAGGTGGTTGTTGAACAACATCACTCCCAAAGTATAGGAGAGATCCATAACCGAGGGTTTAAAGGTTGGGTTAGAGATAACGATACCTTGGGTGCAATCTAAAGTGAAATGTAATAAAAGTCAGCTAGCGTAGCTCGAGAGAGTGCGTCTAGTAAATTATCGTAATTGCTAGAGGGATAATTACAGTAACATAAGTGTTCATGATTGATAGAGATAATTAGGCCAAACTATATGAAATATACAAGAAGGGATTCTATCAACGGGGGAAACCATAACCTTAGATCCTTATCGCATTTGTTTACACCTCAGTATTAGTTATCTTTTAGCTTACTTAATTTCATTCAGTTGTAGTTAGTAAAAATACCGAAAAATGATATTCATAACTTTTGGTAAATTGATTACTGAGAATCGAGTGAGTCTAACAACAATAATTGATAGGTTAATTCCCTGTGAGATTCGACTATGGGAAAAATACTCAGATTATATTTGCAACGCTCGCTTAGTCTTTTTATAAGACATAGTTGAGCGTGATCTGACCACTTTATAAATACTGAGACTTGAAGAAGAATGCCAATAAAACATAGAGTGATCAGCTTCACTATGAGTCATGCCAAACTACTGGATAACTATGATGAACTTACCAAACCAGGCTCGAGGAGACTGCTTTATACCAAAAAGTGACCGGCGCAAGTAACATACAAGGCCATAAGACACCCCTGAGAAACAAACCCAGGTGGTTGCTCCATATAAACTCCATCCTCAAGGTCACCGTGTAGAAGGCATTCTTAATGTCCAGCTGATAGAGAGGCCAATGGCGAACTACAACCATGGATAGAAAAAGGCAGATTCATGCTGTCTTAGCCACGAGAGAGAAGGTACCTCTGTAATCGGGCCCAAATATATGAGTATATCCCCTGGAAAAAAGACGGGCCTTAAGTGGATCAACCTTGCCACCCAGACCAACCTTGACTGCATAAACCCTACGACAACAAACAATAGATTTACCTGAAGGAAGAGGAACAAGCTCCCAAGTAACACGTATGTAAAGCAGACATCTCGTCAATCATAGCTCGTCGCCATCCTGGATGAGACAATGCTTCACTTGTAGACTTAGGGATAGAAACAGAGGACAAAGAAGATATAAAAGCATAATGAGATGATGATAAATTAAAGCGACATAGTGGGATTAAGGTTAAGTGTGATCAATATACCTGTTTGAAGTAAGATGTGCGCCACAAGGTGGAAACCCCTTATCACCCTCAGACGAGTGGGCAAGTTGAGGTGTTAAATCGAGAAATCAAGAGTGTGCTGACTAAAACGGTGAACGCCACAAGAACTGATTGGGAAAAAAGCTTGATGATGCACTCTGGGCCTACAGAATTGCATTCAAAACGCCAATTGGTATGTTTCCATACAAGTTGGTGTTCGGAAAGGCATGTCACCTGCCGGTAGAACTGGAACATCGAGCTTGGTGGGCACTGAAACAGTTAAACATGGATCTTGAGGCTGCGGGCACAAGTCGAGTCACTGAACTGCATGAGTTATATGAATTCAGGTATCTTGCCTTTGAAAGCACGAGGCTGTATAAAGAAAGAATGAAGAGGTTACACGATAAGAACATTGTGGACCGAAACTTCAAACCCGGAGATAAGGTACTGTTCTACAACTCAAGATTGAGATTATTTCGGGTAAGCTCAAGTCCCGATGGTTTGGACCATTTCAAGTGGTCGAAGTGTTCCCCTCCGGTGCTGTAGAGATTGCTTCTGAAGATGGTTCCAACGCCTTCAAAGTTAATGGGTAGATATTAAAATCGTATGTGGGGATGGACGAGAACAAGGAAGTGTTTGTGGTGCTTCTTGATGAACCTTAGAGGTCGAGCGAGCCTTAAATCCGCTCACTCTATGTCGTGTCGCGACGTTAAATCAAGCTCTTCATGGGAGGCAACCCATTGACTTGTTGTAATTGTCGTTCCACGATATTAACTAAGGCGTTGGTTGGGAGGCAACCCAATATGTAGTGTTTATAGTGTAAGTACTAACATATGCAGGTGTGCGCGGGCAAGGGGGGACTCAAGCCACCCCAAGGAATAAGTCAGAAAAATGAAGTGTGGTGAGGCTTGGACTAGCGCGACCGTGCTACTGAGCGCTAGTGGTCGCGCTAATGGACTTTTGTTCTGCCTCAAGTCTTCGCCACTAGCGGGGGTGCACTAGTGACCGCGCTAGTGACCGCACATATTGACTTATGTTCTGCCTCGTTTTCTCTTAACTAGCGCGACCGCGCTAGTGGTCGCGCTAATGGACTTATGTTCTGCATCAGTTGCTCTCAACTAGCGCGGTCGCGCTAGTGACCGCGCTAGTACCATCGCGGCGCCAGATAATTTTTCTTTTAATTTTTTTTACTTCTTTTTCTTTTTACCCCAACCACACAAATTAACCTTACCCTACTTCCACACCCCACTTCAACCCACGACCCTACATTTCCTCCCACCAGTTGGAATCCCTTTCCCCTAAACCCTCCCTCTTCTTCTCATACTCTTCTCCTTAACCAAAAAAAAGAACCTTCTCCTCTCTCAAGACCTAGAACTCACACAAGACCAAGTTCTCATACCCCAACTCTCCATCTCTCTCACGCTCTCAACCACACAAGTATGCATTTTCTTTTTCTAATTTTTTATTTTGTACTTTTGTAGTTTTTTCTCCATTGTTGCAAGTAGTAGGTTTTCTTCTTGTTTAGTAGTTGTAATTGTGAGATATATGTAGTACTTGTGGGTGGGGCTATTTGGGACTGTGTATTTCTTGATTTAGTTTGGTGATGTTTGAGACATGGAGGTGGTAACTGGAATCTCAACTTGAGTAATTGGGGGATCCGGTGGGTAATGCCCACCAAGTGTTTGTGTAAATGACCCATTAAATGGAATTAGTGTGACCAATTGTAAGGTGAAGTTTGAGTAACCACAGTTGAGTCACCATGTTGTGTTGAGCTAACGATGTGCTTTTTGTAGGTACAATGGCCCTCCGAAAGCGTCAAGCCACCGGCTCCCCCTCAAGCCAAAAAGCCGGTTCTTCCACCGGAAGGTCAAGAAAATCCGGGGACACTCGGCCCTTCGACAACAATAAATTTGTATCAGCAAAGGCCCAGGACAGGTTCACGAAAAAGGAATCGAAGTTAGAAATATCAGAACGTGGCATGGAGATAAACGCCATCCGGCAGAACTGTCCTACGATGCACGACAAGTTGATGAGGCGTCGCTTGGATGTCTTCTTTGAGGAGCCCGATGAGGCCAAAGCCATGATTGTTAGGGAATTTTATGCCAATGCTCCAGAACACATAAACCATGTTGTCACAGTGCGGAGGAAGCAGGTTAATTCCTCGGTGGAGGGTATCAAAAGTATTTACAAGATGACACCAGCAGTTGATTTGTACGAGGACAGGTATGAGGCCCATGGCAGGCATTATGCTCAGTGGGACAGGTTCCTCCCAACCATTTGTGCACCGAGCGCAGATATGAGGTGGTACAAGTATGGGAACAAGTTCCACTCATCCACCCTCAAGTTTGAGGCAAAATGCTGGCTCTACCTCATTAAAAGCAAACTCATCCCATCCCACAACACCTCGGAGGTGAACATTCCTCGAGGATGTTTGATTTGGTGCTTCATGACGGGTTGCAACTTTGATGTGGCCCGGCTCATTCATGATGAGATGTTCGTCCGCAGTAAGTTTCAGAGGTATGGGTACTTCTTCCCATATCTCGTCACTCGGTTGTGCCTTGCAGCTGGGTTGCGAGGATACTTCGTAGTGGATGACAGAGTGCCAAGGGATTACACCTTCCGGGCTGATCGAGTTACGACGGGAAAGGATGTGATGGTAGTGGATGAGAAGGATGAGGAGAATGACTCTGCTGAGGACGATGAGGAGGAGGAGCATGACCATATGGAGGAGGAGCAGCCCGCTCAGGAGCAGGCTGCAGATGTTGGAGGCTCGTCTAGGGCCACTCGGGGACAAATACTGGACCACCTGGAGTAGGATGTGGCCGAATTGAGGACCTCAGTGACTGAACTGGGGTCGAGAGTTGACGCAATGGCTTCCTAACAAGCAAAATCAGAAAAGAAGATTATGGGATGGCTGCGTGCCCTGGGTCGTGCTTGTCACGTGGACTCAGGAACTGTCTCCGACCAGGACTGAGCTCTCAGGGAAGTCCCCTTACCTCTCTCTGTGTATTTTTATTGGCCATGAGGACTGGGGTGGGGGAATGATTCTCTATCTATGTATATATGTACAATTGTTAGTTGTTTTACTTCATTTTCTTGTGATTTAGCATAATTGTAGTTTTTTTATTACTTTCTTTTGAGTTTGTTTTAGTTTGTTTTTTTCTGTTTGTGATTGTAAATAGTAGTATAATTAGTTAAGTCGTCTTGGCCCGACGACGGATTCTTTCGACGAGGTTCTTGAGGGTCTAAGTCGAATACAATATATATATATATATATATATATTTATATATGTAGTGGACTCTTCCTGATGATGGACTTCTTAGGAAGTTTTCTTGAGGGAAGTTAGTCCAAAGAAAACACCAAAAAGATTTGTTATTTTCTTTTTAGGTAGTGTAGAAACTCCCCCTTAGTTTTTCTTTTGACCGCGGTTCTTTTCCAAGGGTTTAGCTTGAACCGGTTATAGTTAGTTTTTTTGTTAGTTGTTAGGTTTCTTTTGGGCAAGGAGCTGAAATCAGAGAAGCATCCCTTAGTGTGTTACACTCGAACACAAAAGACCCTAGAGTGTGACACTTAGGCTCATTTGTTGACTCTTGCAGAATGCCTTAATTTTGTATGTTGTAACTGACTTGAATGCTCAGTGGAGTGTCTTGATGAACCAATCTGGAGTGAATTATGTGTCATATGTGTGTGAGGTATTTTGCATGATATTTTCTGTCCACATTCGATACGTAGAACTTGCCCTGTGTGTTTGCAAGGCGAAGTAGAAGTTCATTCAGTCTTAGAAGTGATATAGACATTTCTTTGTTAAGCCAGATATAAAAGTGTATCCACCTGATTGTAATTTACCATAGTTAACCCCTTTGAGCTTGTAAGCATGTTTCTTTGTCAACCACATTACAAACCTTACCCAATTGTTTGAATGTCCAACTGTTTGAACCCTTTTACCTCCCATGAGCACTTGAATTGTAGAGAACATGTAAACGTCAAAGTGTGGGGTGGTGGTTTGGTTTTTGAGTGGAATCAACGAAATAGAAATAATGGTGCAAAAATATAAAAGAAGGCACACCATTGGGGAAAAAATGAAGAAAGAAGGACGATGAATAAATGCAGTCCTTGATGAGTGGTGAATTGATAAACACCTAAGGAAGTTTTGGGGTAATCAAAAAAGGTGGTGGAAATTCTGGTCGGGCATAAGAATGGTTTGAAAGTTAACATAATTGTATTAAAAGTGCTTAGGGAGGTTAGTCACTATATCTAAATATATCCTACCCATCCCTTGGCCTACATTACAACCAAATGAAGACCTATTTTATCTTAGACTGAATGGACTCGATTAGTAGAGTATTACACTATGGGCAAGCCTATGGTGTATCTTTGTGGCATATGAATGTTCTTTCCGAGAGTGAGTGAATTCTTTCTATTTGAGTTCCTACTTGTTCTTAATATTATTCTTGTGGAACTACTCTCGTGTGAGTGATGTGAGGGCACTTGATTCATGACAGAAAGGTAAGTCTTAACCTCTAGGTAAAGTACTTTGAGGAAGTAGGAATATTGCATGGCATGTGAGAGTCGACCCTTGAGGAAGGGATGTTATATTGCTAGGTACAACCTTAGTAATATGTTCGTGGTGTGACACATTAGGAAATGCTTGATGAAAGAACTTTGTGGAGTATAGTGGATTGCTCGAGGACTAGCAATGATTTAAGTGTGGGGTGTTGATACTAGGCTAAATTCACGTAGTGAGTGTAGACTTACACTCCAACTTAATGATGCTTCACTGTCTTAGGAATGTGAAATGATGTTAAAATGGCGCTAATTGTTGATTTTATGTTTCATAGGAGAAAAATGCGCTTATGAGGACCTAGGACGGTGTTTTGAGCCAATTTGAAGGAGAAAGGCCCCTTGGAGTATTTAACGTGTGAAAAGAAGAAGGAAATCGCTGGGACAGAATACAAGTCCACTAGCGCGGCGCGGCCACGCTAGTCCAGTTGCCAGGGACAGAACAAAACCTTACGGGCTAAATGCACCCACTAGCGCGACCGCGCTATCCCAGTGATCCCAGACAGAATGAAAGTCGATTAGCGCGCCCAGTAGCGTGTTGACTAGCGTGGACGCGCTAGTCCCAGGCGAATGAGTTATTTCCCAGGGGTAAATTTGGATGTTTGGGGACATTCCACTTAACCTATATAAGGTTCAACTCGCCCAAAGGAGTTTCTTTTATCAAGGTTTAGAAGCTTGTTCAAGAAAAGTAAAGACAAGAGCAAAGGAGGGCAATTGGGAATCAATTCTCATCTCCCTTCCTTGTGATTTTATCATTGTTGATGAATTCTTTTGTTAATTTCAGTACAATTATGAGTAGCTAACTTTTTTAGTCTAAGGTTTTGGTGGAACCCGTTGAGGATGAACTTATTGTTATATTAATATAGTTTGCTTGATTTTCATCTCTATTTGTTCAACTGCGTTCTTGTTTTAGTTGATTGAAAGGCCCTCAATTAGCTGTGCCTATTTAGTGTGTATCTGCTCGAGAGAGAGTACATGTTTAGGTAGTTGTTGAACAAAATCACTCCCAAAGTATAGGAGAGATCCATAACCGAGGGTTTAAAGGTTGGGTTAGAGATAATGATACCTTGGGTGCAATCTAAAGTGAACTGTAATAAAAGTCAGCTAGCGTAGCTCGAGAGAGTGCGTCTAGTAAATTATCGTAATTTCTAAAGAGAGAATTACAGTAACATAAGTGTTCATGATTGATAGAGATAATTAGGCCAAACTATATGAAATATACAAGAAGGGATTCGATCAACGGGGGAAACCATAACCTTAGATCCTTATCGCATTTGTTTACACCTCAGTATTAATTATCTTTTAGCTTACTTAATTTCATTCAGTTGTAGTTAGTAAAAATACCGGAAATTGATATTCAAAACTTTTGGTAAATTGATTACTGAGAATCGAGTGAGTCTAACAATAATAATTGATAGGTTAATTCCCTGTGGGATTTGACTCTGGGCAAAATACTCAGATTATATTTGCAACGCCCGCTTAGTCTTTTTATAATACATAGTTGAGCGTGATCAGACCACTCTATAAATACTGAGACTTGAAGGAGAATGCCAATAAAACATAGAGTGATCAGCTTCACTATGAGTCATGCCAAACTACTGGATAACTATGATGAACTTACCAAACCAGGCTCGAGGAGACTGCTTTATACCAAAAAGTGATCGGCGCAAGTAACATACAAGGCCATGAGACACCCCTGAGAAACAAACCCAGGTGGTTGCTCCATATAAACTTCATCCTCAAGGTCACCGTGTAGAAAGGCTTTCTTAATGTCCAGCTGATAGAGAGGCCAATGGCGAACAACAACCATGGATAGAAAAAGGCAGATTCATAATGTCTTAGCCACGAGAGAGAAGGTACCACTGTAATCGGGCCCAAATATCTGAGTATATCCCCTGGCAAAAAGACGGGCCCTAAGTCGATCAACCTTGCCATCCAGACCGACCTTGACTGCATAAACCCAATGACAACAAACAATAGATTTACATGAAGGAAGAGGAACAAGCTCCCAAGTAACACGTATGTAAAGCAGACATCTCGTCAATCATAGCTCGTCGCCATCCTGGATGAGACAATGCTTCACCTGTAGACTTAGGGATGGAAACAGAGGACAAAGAAGATATAAAAGCATAATGAGATGATGATAAATTAAAGCGACATAGTGGGTATTAGGGTTAAGTGTGATCAGTATACCTGTCTGAAGTGCAATCGATGTACTAGAAGACAAGTCCGCAGTAGGAGCAGGGTCAGGTGCAGGACGTGAATCTACTGGGCTTGATTCTAGGCGTAGACGGCGATGATAAGTCAATAGTGGTGTTCCTGTGGATGAGTATCTAGGAGGAGAAACACTAGACTCCTCAACGGTTGGTATAGGTAAGACTTATGTGGTTGAAGGTGGAGGAGGATCTATAGTAAACTCCTCAAATGTCGGTATAAGTAAGACGTTAGATATATCAAGGTGGTCAGAAGAGGTAAAAAAAGATTTAGACTCAAAAAATGTGACGTCAGCTGACATATACCTTTGAAAATCAGGTGAGTAACAACGATATCCCTTATGAACATGAGAATAACCAAGGAAAACACACTTGATAGCACGAGGAGCTACCTTATCTTTCTCAGGGGCTAAGTTATGAACGAAACATGTGCTCCCAAAAATACGAGGGGGCAAAAGAGTATAAGGGTGACTGGGGAAATAATTATAGGATATAACTACGTATTTTAGTCGCTTATTACACTATAATTTACTGCACTTTAATTGAGTTTGAGCTTTAATCGCTAGTGTTTTGCACTAATTGTGTGTTTTATGCCTTGTAGAAGTGATTCCGATCTATGTAGATGTTATGGAATGAATTAAAGTGATTTGAAGCTTTGAAATATGAGTAAATTCTCAAGGAATTAAGTGGGGATCATGTTCGGGGATCAACAGATGATAGTTAATAACGAACGAAGAATCGAGTAGGCATATTGCATACTGTCTAGTCAATACACATAACTTTCTCCCATTTGAGCTCTACAATATATGGTTGGAAAGATAATTTAAAGGCCTACAACTTCCATGTTTCAAATTTTCCAAATTACAAACAGAACAAGGTGAAAAATGCGCGAACGCAGATGTGAGGCAAAAAACTAGGTAAAATCCGCGGCTGAATCCGCGGCCGCGGACGTCCTGTCCGGGAAAAGTGTTCGTTTTTACGTAGGAGAAGGTATAATTATTTGTTCCCAACCCTACTTGGTATATATACATGGAAAAATAGTATTTTGAGGACTTTTGACACATATTCGACCTAAGGAGGCAAGAACACACTAGAAGCACGGCGTAGAATTCTTCTACGAGTTTTTTTGTACCACCCCGTACATTTGGATTAGGTGTGGATATGTTAAATGGGTATTAATTTGATATTTTATACATATGAAATCCTATCGGGATGAGTATGGGTAAAAATAGCTGTTTCAAAATCAAGATGGAAAGTGATGTGCATAATATTCGACAAAATCGACTAAGTTTACAGAAGGTCCGTCTTCCAGCAGGTTTTGGTGAAAATGTGTAAGGAATTTTGAAAGTCTAAAAACTTTAAAGTTGTAGGCCTTTCAAATATCTTTCCAACGATATATTATGGAGCCCAAACGGAGCTCTGTGCAAAAGGTTATGCGTGTTTTACAGAATAGTGAACAACCACCGCGCCCCGGACCGCGACCGCGGTTATCGGGCAGTGTTCCTGTCATATACCGCGGTCAGGCCTACAGGTGTGCAGGGGCAGGCTTGGGAAGTCATTTTTAAGCTGTATTTCATCCCCCATAACCCCAAAACATAAAAACTTGCTCTAGAAAAGAGAGCTCTCAAAAACCTAACTCCATAAGGGTCTCTCCACCGCCCAAGGTAAGTTCTAATGGTGATTCTAAGTTAATTTTAATTTCCAACATCTTATTAACATGGGTAAACCCTCCATATCATTAGATATTCGATTGGGACATCATTGTTGAGAGAAGGAATCCTAGAACTCGAATTCAAGGGGGATTGAACTTCAAAGAGGTAATGTCTTCACCCTCTAATTGATTCTAGCATTGGTTTAATGATTATAGACCCTAGTTCATTAGATATGAGTTGATGGGTTTGATAGAAAGCATGAACGGTTATAGGTTTGGTGTGTTGATTGTTGATTATTGGTTAAGGTTATTGTTTACCTTATGAGTGATAAAGAATGATGTTGATTATAACCATTCGAGACTTTAGAATTTATCTGGGAGCAAGAGAATGTGTTATTGAGTGTACAAACACCATTAATAAGGGCTATGAATCTTTATGCTACCAAGTGTTTGATAAAATACCTAAGTGACCAAAACATGACTATTGTTGCTAATTCAGAATCACTTTGACTTGTATTGATATAGATCAAAGTTAAAAGGGTGGGCGAATGTTGTATTATGCTCAAGAGCAGGAAGTTAAGGTATGTGAGGCTAACTCTCTATGTTTGGGAATGTTAATGATTCTCCCTACACTATGTTTCTTTTACCACGTTACTAATTGCCTCAGAAATATAGTTAAGCCCAGTTCCTTGAATAGTTGCAGAACTTCTCTTCTCTATGTTCGTAACTCGTTCATAACGTTGTGAAATCAGTGTGTAATCAATATAGATTTGGGTTTGATTCCCATGAGTCTCAGTTTAGATTACTCAGCATGTCATAAACAGTTGAAGTTTCAATTTTCATAATCAGTTCATGAATACATGTCTCTGTCTAGCTCTATTCAGCATTCAAGTATCATGTAACTCAGTATTTTTCTGTATTTCAGCATCATGTATTTCAGTATGATTGTCAGTTCCTGAATGTTGAACACATGTATTTGGGCCTGAGGCCGTAGTTTATATGCTTTATTCATACTTGGTCCTGAGGCCGTAGTTTATGCTTTATGCATGTTTGGTCATGAGGTCGTAGTTTATGCTTTATGCATTTTTGGGCATGAGGCCGTAGTTATGTATACGTATACTTGGGCTTGCGGCCATAGCTTGTGCACATGTATATTGGGCTCGAGGCCGTAGCTTATTCAGATAAACAGGTTGTTCATCATTCAGAAGAAGGAGTATTCATATCCTTACTTCCTTTCAGTTCAATTATTAGTTACCATTTCAGTTATCAGCTCAGTTATCATTTCAGTTTCAGTTTCAGTTTCAATTGTTATCATTTCAGTTATCAATTATTGATTCTTAGTTATCAGCTTAGTTTCAGTTTCAGTATTTATAATTCTTTCTTTCAGTTGCTTTACATACCAGTGCAATTCAAATGTACTGACGTCCCTTTTTCCCGGGGCCTGCATCTCACGATGCAGGTAATGATTTACAGGTTGATAATTCATAGCGCTAGGATTCTCGTACCAGCTATTTGGTGATCCCCAATTTCGGGGAATTATCATTGCCTTACAGTCTTCAATATTTTAGACAGTCAGTGTTTTCAGTACTTCATTAGAGGCTTCATAGACTAGAGTAACAGCTAGACAGAGTCACAGGCTTTTTATATTAAGCTATGTTGGCTACGAATATGTCTCAGAATTGTATTAGCATTTTCGCACTTCGATTTATATCATCCAGACTTTCAATATATCAGCATGTGTTAGTTTATCTTCCGTATTTAGTATGTTATGATATCACATGTTGATTCACCCAGCTTGGTTCGCTCAGTCGCATGTAGTCAAGCACCGGGTGCCGTGTTACGTCCAGGCCAAGGTTCGGGGCGTGACAAAGCTTGGTATCAGAGCATTAGGTTCAAGAGTCCTAGGGAGTCTATGAAGCCGTGTCCAGTGGAGTTTCCTTTATATGTGTGTGCCGACCACTCATATAAATGGTTAACTACCAAGACATCCATGATTGTCTCACTTCTTTTTACTCTAGATCGTGCCATGAAGCTTAGAGCAACAGTTAACCTTCTGTTCCTATCGAATTCCAGTATCTAATGCCCAAGCAATGGGCAAGAAAAACCCAAGCTTCTAGAGATGATGATTTCCCATTGGGTTATTTATGGAGTACATGTTAGTAACAAATGAGACTTGAGATGATGTTAAAAGTGGGATGCAATGGGTAGTAGTACAAGTTAGAGCATAACCTTATCAGAAAGTACAAAAGCAGTTATCATGTTCTATGGTTATCACTTTACCTCAATTACTAGTTATACAATCTTTAAGTTAGCAAGTTTATGGTTATTCAGTATGCCAGTTATTCAGTTACCAGATCTCCAATTTTCATTGTATCAAAATTCTAGTGACTGGTGAGTATACAGTGATGCCTATGGGTGCTAAAAGAAAATGTAAGTAACAGTGGTTATAGCGAAATCTTCGCATATTTTAGGTCTATATTAAGGCCAAGAATCACCGGATGGTGCAGTAAGAGATTTATCAGATGACGGTATACTCTGCAGAATAAGTATGTGTATGGTAATCGCATGTGTTTTACCTCAGAAAATTATTTCGTGTAATTCTTGGAAATGGAGACACATGTGGGATGATGATAGTTCAAGTGTCAGACCCTAACATTGGTCACTATAGTTTTGGACAAAAAAGAGCCAAGGGTAAAATACCTAGGAGTCAGAAACGTTTGTTATTACCAAAGATATGATCTCGTACAACTCATGTATATGACTAAGAAGACATGATGTACAAAATAAGAACCAAGAGCAGCCGATATTGAATTTCAAGGAATGATTTTAAGTTTTTCAGATTTATTCAAATCAGAATTAGAAAGTACCACATTAGTGAACTACGGTAAGAACCCGTTGTTACTGTGAGATAAAAGATAAGACAATCCCCCCTTAGATAATGTGACTAAGTATTTATCCCAGATGTTTATAGTCGGAAATGATTTTGAAGTGTATAGACATATAATGTGACTAGATATTCCAATTTCGTTTAAGACAGATGAATTTTATCTAAGTGTGATCCATGTACATAGTTAAAAAAAGAACAATTAGCTAGCAATAAGATAGCAAACTATAGAAGAATAGTCTTTAGGAATTATCAAAATGTGGTTTCTCCAAGATTAACAGTGTAAGCAGGATTAAATTATTAAGATTGCGTATGATAGTTGTGAACACATTAGCTTTCCGTTATGTGAATAATTTAGTTTTTAAAAAAAAAAAGATTTCTCAGAAGTAAGTTGGAAGATGAGTCGTCATTGACGTAGAGTGCAAAGAATTGCAGACAATAAGGAAAGTTATTAGATCCCAAAAAAAAGGGAGAATGATCCGCAAGTATAAGACCTTTAGTCTAAGAGGTGATGTGAAAACCATCAGTAAGTCCAGATGAAACTCGAATAGTTAGCATTGGATATGAAAAAGAAAATCAGTTTGGTAATGAGGAAAAATTGTATAATTACCATATGGATTATGTCTAGCATGTGTAAGAAACACAAAGTGAGTAGAATAATCACCGAGCTTAGTTATTGATGATAAAGTGATCACAGAAAATCTATAAAATCATGCCTATTTATGTGTTATGAGGGTGGTGCCATTGCACGTGACTCTAAGATTAAGAGTACATGTTAAAGACTTATTTCAATAATACTATAAGTATTTTCAGGAAATGATTAAGAAGATAAAGTGTGGAAAGTATAACTCATGATTGAGGTAGATAAGAGAACTCTGGTGAAAGAAGTTCACCAGTCATGAGGAGTTCGACTTCAGACTCCGAAGATGACAGAGTTGTTGTCTAGAACAAGACTTGTTTCCCCTTAGTAGCAGAATAGAAGGAGAAACAATTTGGGGATCCCTATGTGTTGCAGTTAAAAGAGGAGATTCACAAGTATAAGACGATGGCTTTTGAATAAGGGGGAGATGATGGTACTTTGAGGTACCAAGACAAATTGTGTGTTCCAAACATAGATGGACTTAAAGAGGGAAAATCATGTTAGAAGTTCTTTCAGAAATGATTAGGCACAAGTTTCCATCTTCAGAAAGATGGGCAAGCAGAGTGCATTATTCAGACAGTTGAGGATATGTCCTTGATGTTAAAAGTAATTGGGATGATTATACCTCTCATTGACCTTGCTAATAATAACACCTACCATTCTAGTACCAAGATGGTGCCGTGTGAGACTTTGTATGGGCGAAGGTGTAGATCGCCAATTGATTGGTTCAAAGTTGGTGAAGAGGAGTTGTTGGGACCAAATTTGGTCTATCATACTATTAAGAAAGTTAAGTTTATTCAAGATCGTTTGAAGACGACTCAGAGCCTCCAAAAGTCCTATTCGAGCGTGCGGCATAGAGACCTAGAGTTTCAAGTTGATGATTGGGTGTTTCTAAAAGTTTTGCCTATGAAAGGCGTTATGAGATTTGGGAAGAAGGGGAAGCATAGTCCCTGCTATATTGGGCCATATAGAATCTGCGAAGGATCGGTCAATTAGCTTATGAGTTGGAGTTGCCACCAGAATTAGTGGTCGTACATCTGGTAGTTCACGTGTCATGTTATAACATTCAAATTCCAGTACTCAGATATTCATGTCAATTCAGTATTTGGATACTCATGCCAGTTCAGTACTCAGATACTCATGTCAGTTCAATACTCAGCTACCCATGTCAATCCAATACTCAGATATGCATGCCATTTTAGTGCTTAGATATTGACGTTGGTTCAATACTTATATATTCGTGCCAGTTCAATATTCATACATCCAACTCAATAGTTCAGTATTCACGTATCCATGACAGACCAATATTCAGTCAATGCAGTAGTCTTTCAGTTCAGTAATCATATATTCATTCAGTTTAGTATGCAAGTAATAATTCAAGTTCATGTTTCCACAAGACCCATTTAAGTTCCGGAGTTAGCAGAAGTTATAGTCAGGACAATCATACGAGGACGAATGATCCCAAGGGGGAGATAATGTAACACCCCGTACATTTGGATTAGGTGTGGATATGTTAAATGTGTATTAATTTGATATTTTATAGATATAAAGTCCTATCGGGATGAGTATGGGTGAAAAAAGTTGTTTCAAAATCAAGATGGAAAGTGAGGTGAATAAGATTTGACAAAATCGACTAAGTTTACAGAAGGTCTGTCTTCCAGCAGGTTTTGGTGGAAATGTGTAAAGAATTTCGAACACCTCAAAACATAAAGATTGTAGGCCTTTGAAATATCTTTCCAACAATATATTGTGAAGCCCAAACGGAGCTCTGTGCAAAAAGTTATGCGCGTTTTACAGAACAGTATGCAACCACCGCGCCCCGGACTGCGACCGCGGTTATGGGGCAGTGTTCCTGCCTTTTACCGCGGTCGTGCCTACAGGTGCGCGGGGACGGACTTGGGAAGTCATTTTAAGCCCTATTTCGTCCCCCACAACCCCAAAACATAAAAACTTGCTCTAGAAAGGAGAGCTCTCAAAAACCTAACTCCATAAGAGTCCCTCCACCACCCAAGGTAAGTTCTAATGGTGATTCTAAGTTAATTTTAATTTTCCAACATCTTATTAACTTGGGTAAACCCTCCATATCATTAGATATTCGATTGGGACATCATTGTTGAGAGAAGGAACCCTAGAACTCGAATTCAAGGGGGATTGAACTTCAAAGAGGTAATGTCTTCACCCTCTAATTGATTTTAGCATTGGTTTAATGATTATAGACCCTAGTTCATGAGATATGAGTTGATGGGTTTGATAGAAAATCATGAACGGTTATAGGTTTGGTGTGTTGATTGTTGATTAAGGTTATTGTTTACCTTATGGGTGATAAAGAATGATGTTGATTATAATCATTCGAGACTTTAGAATTTATTTAGGAGCAAACGAATGGGTTATTGGGTGTAGAAACACCATTAATAAGGGCTATGAATCTTTATGCTACCAAGTGTTTGATAAAATGCCTAAGTGACCAAAACATGGCTATTGTTGCTAATTTGGAATCACTTTGACTTGTATTGATATAGATCAAAGTTAAAAGGGTGGGAGAATGTTGTATTATGCTCAAGAGCAGGAAGTTAAGGTATGTGAGGATAACTCTCTATGTTTGAGAATGTTAATGATTCTCCCTACACTATGTTTCTTTTACTACATTACTAATTGTCTCAGAAATATAGTTAAGCCTAGTTCCTTGAATAGTTGCAGAACTTCTATTCTCTAGCTTTGTAACTTGTTCATGAATTTCATTCTGAATGTTGTGAAATCAGTGTGTAATCAATATAGACTTGGGTTTGATGCCCATGAATCTCAGGCTAGATTACTCAGCATGTCATAAACAGTTGAAGTTTCAATTTTCATAATCAGTTCATGAATACATGTCTCTGTCTAGCTCTATTCAGCATTCAAGTATCATGTAACTCAGTATGGTTAAGTATTTCAGCATTATGTATTTCAGTATGATTCTCAGTTCCTGAATGTTGAACACATGTATTTGGGCATGAGGCCGTAGTTTATGCTTTATGCATGTTTGGTCCTGAGGCTGTAGTTTATGCTTTATGCATTTTTGGGCATGAGGTCGTAGTTATGTATACGTATACTTGGGCCTAAGGCCGTAGCTTGTGCACATATATATTGGGCTCGAGGCCGTAGCTTATTAAGATAAACAGGTTGTTCATCATTCAGAAGAGGGAGTATTCATATCCTTACTTCCTTTCAGTTCAATTATTAGTTACCATTTCAGTTATCAGCTCAGTTATCATTTCAGTTTCAGTTTCAGTTTCAGTTTCAATTGTTATCATTTCAGTTATCAATTATTGATTCTTAGTTTCAGTTTCAGTATTTATAATTCTTTCTTTCAGTTGCTTTACATACCAGTGCAATTCAAATGTACTGACGTCCCTTTTTCCCGGGGCCTGCATCTCACGATGCAGGTAATGATTTACAGGTTGATGATTCATAGCGCTAGGATTCTCGTACCAGCTATTTGGTGATCCCCAATTTTGGGGAATTATCATTGCCTTACAGTCTTCAATATTTCAGACAGTCAGTGTTTTCAGTACTTCATTAGAGGCTTCATAGACTAGAGTAACAGCTAGACAGAGTCACAGGCTTTTTATATTAAGCTATGTTGGCTACGAATATGTCTCAGAATTGTATTAGCATTTTCGCACTTCGATTTATATCATCCAGACTTTCAATATATCAACATGTGTTAGTTTATCTTCCGTATTTAGTATGTTATGATATCACATGTTGATTTATCTAGCCAGTTGGTTTGCTCGGTCGCATGTTATCAGGCACCAGGTGCCGTGTTACGTCCAGGCCCAGGTTCGGGGCGTGACATTTTCACTCTCTTCTTCCTATTTCCATTGTTGGTTATGAAATTTAGTATTGTAGTTTTACATACTATTGTTAGTAACTAATTTATTATCTAGGGTTTTGATGGAACCTATTGGAGGATGAATTCTTGTTATGTTTTAATATTATTTAACCTTTGAATTTGTCTATTTGTTCAACTACGTGCTTATTTCAGTTGATTGAATGCCCATCGATTCACTGTGCCTATTTATTATGTGTTGCTTGAGAAAGGATATATTTTAGGTGATTGTTGAACAACTTCACTCCTAACGTATGTGATAAATCAATACAGCAGGTTTAAAGGTAGGTTTAGAAATAACAAAGCCTTGACGTGGTCATAATGAGCAGTTAGATAAAGCCAACTAGCGTAGTTTGAGAGAATATGTCTAGTAAATTGTTGTAGTTTCCCGAGAGAGAATTACGGCACCTAAAGTGTTCACGATCAGTAGAGAATACATAGGCAAAATTGTAGGGAACATAATGGGAAGGATTCCAACATTTGGGAAAATCATAACTCTAGACCTCCTAAATTTAATCTCCAACCCTTAGTATCTTTAGTTGTTAATTTACTGCTTTAGTTTCTTAGTTAATTAGTTAGATATAAGAATCTTAATCTTTATAACTTCGAAATTTATTCGAGCTTGTCTTCTTAGCGAGATTGAACAGTTATGGCCAAACCTTAGTTCTCTGTGGGATTCGACTCCGGACTCTTAGACCGAATTATATTTGCAACGACCGCTTATCCTTTTTAGGACTAGAGTTGGGCGTGATCAGGAAACAATACTGAATACGGAATCTGAGTTTGGATGGGAGATGAAGGCATCCGATTAATCAAATAACAAGACGTGAGAACTACATCATCTCAAAACACGCAGCGGAACACGAGATTCAATTAGAAGTGTGTGAGCAGTCTCAAATGGGTGCCTATTCTTTCTCTCTGCAACCCCATATTGCTGAGGGGTATAAGGAAAATATGTCTGATGAATAATTCCTTGAGAAGTCATAAACTAGTGAAACTGAGAGGATAAATATTCTAAGGCATTATCATTATAAAAATTGCGAATAGAAACACCAAATTAATTTTTGATTTCAGCATAAAATTTCTGGAATATAAAAAATAACTCAGAACGATCTTTCATTAAAAAAAACAAGTACATCTTGAATAATCATCAATGAAACTAACAATATAGCGAAATATCAAGGTTGAACTGATTCTACTAGGACCCCATATATAAGAATGAAAAGAGAAGACAGACTCTGCATAACTTTCAACACTACGCGGAAAGGAGGCTCGGGTATGTTGCCCAAGCTGATACGACTCACAATCCAATGTAGACAAACTAGACAAACTAGGCACCATATTCTGAAGCTTGGATAAACTTGAATGTCCTAAACGTTTGTGAATTAGGTTAGGAAAATATGTAACTAGACATGATGTGAAGGGATTGAGTGAGTTAAGGTAGTAAAGGCCTTCTGATTCATGCCTTGTGTCAATCGTCTTTCCCGTACTGCGGTCCTGCATAATAAAAGAATCATCAATAAAATATATACCACAATGGAGGGTGCAAGTCAAACGACTAACAGATGCAAGATTAAAAGGACAGTCAGGGACATAAAAAACGAAATCTAGAGTTTCAGAAGATAGGGGATTAACTTGTCCAACTCCTTTTACTTTAGTTTGAAACTCATTGGCTAAAATAACAGTGGGAAGACATTGTGAATACACATATTCGACAAAAGTGATTTATATGATCAGAAGCGCCTGAGTCCATGGACTATGGTCCAAGAGTCCTAAACTAGGAAACACTAGCAAAAGAATTACCAGCAACAGAAGTATGAGTCTGAGCAACCAGGGCTACTAGTGGAGATGTTTGCTTACTTGTTTGATTCTGAAGGAACTCATTATATTCCTTTTCAGATAAAGTAAATCCTTGGTTACCTGTAGTCTCGATCTGAGCAACAAAAGCATTTTTGGGTGGTCGACCATGTAAAGAATAACACACTTCGCGAGTGTGTCCAAGTTTGTGACAATAAGAACACTTCGGTCTAGATCTTCCAAAACAACCTCCTCCTCGTCTATTTTCCATAGTTTGAGATACCCGATTGTCCACTGTCTGGGATGTGAAAATAGAAGAGTCAAGTGTCTGTGATGAGATCACTCTGTGACTTGGTGCTGCAACAAGGCGAAGTAATCGAGAGAATAATTCATCAACTATGGGGACAATCGGACTAACACCAACATACTCGGAAGTCTCCGACGACTTTTCCCAGATCTGATCGCGTCACCTCCTCTTTAGTATGTGTTGTGCTAAAACCAACACCACCAAAATACTCGAAAGGCTCCGGCGACCAAAGCCCAAGAAACCAAACCAGCAGAGGACTTGCCACACGCCGTCACGCGCGGCTAGAACCTGTGGCACCGGCGACACGCCAGCGCGTGAACCCTTTTTCGGCCAGCTTTTAGCGAAACTCCTTTTGTACAGTTGGTTGAGGTGATTCCAAGCCTATCAGTCCAAGTTACACCAAATTCCGATAACTTTTTGTATTTCCCGGCTACTATTTGCAGATTCCGACAATTGTTCCAGTTTCTGGCGGATACAGTATCTTTTTTTAATTGCCTCTTAAATGTTTTTGTGACCTTATAATTGTTTGGTCCAACGTCTTTTGGAGTTGATATATTTGGTTCTAAAAACTCGAGTTCTGGAAATTCAAACTTCAAGATTACTTCGGAGCCCTTAATGGGAAGTTCAAACTATTTAGCTTGGGCTTCCTCTGTTGAATTGTGGTGCAAGGGTCAAGCCGTCAAGGTGTTCAAGATCACTTAACCAAAAAGGTTGTGAGGGAGATGAAAAGACTAAAACACATTGGGAAAAGATCGATGCTCAATTATGTAGTATCTTGTGGCGATCAATTATCCCAAGTTGATGCCCTTTGTTTCATCCATTCCATACATGTCATTTAGTTTGGGAAAAGGCTCGCACTTTATACATAAATGACATATCTCGTTTCTATGATGTGATATCGCGAATGACAAACTTGAAGAAAAAGGAATTGGATATGTCTACTTGCTTGGGACAAGTACATGCGGTCATGGAGGAATTTAAGAAGTTAATGTCTGTTTATGCTAGTATTGAAAAGCAACAAGAGCAACGACAAAAGATATTTCTGGTTCTTACCCTCGCTGGACTTCCTGATGATCTTGATTCAGTACGCGACCAGATTTTCGCCGGTCCGACCTTTCCGGAATTGCTCACAGGTGCTTTGATACCATATGAGAATTAATAACTAAGAAAATTATATTATTAATAATACATGTTCTACTCCTACTACATATGAGATTAATGTTATTTACATATAACTATTTAACTAACAAACTAACAATAGGTATTTTTCTTTAAGCATAAATGCAGGATCAACAGAAAACTGAGACAAATGGACAAATAACATAGCATAAGTGCAAAAAGATATCAAATAAGACTTTGAATTACTTAAGTGTAATAACATCAAGAGTCTGATACACATCCTAACATCAGGATGTAAAGAATGCAGCTGATGAATGAGAACAATCCCCTGACTACCAACCCCATTTCTATATCCTATCTGTCTATGCGCTACAACATTGCTGTGGAATCTGTTTTAAGTCTACGATGTCTCTAAACTTCAAGAAACAAAAAGTATGGGGCTTCGTTGGAGAAGAAACAAAGGCCGAATGTCAGCTCATTTGTATCTTCTTTTGGCTTCTCCATAAGCAACAACCCCCATCACTGTCATCGTGTAGCCCGCAATTCCAATAAAAGTTACAGGATTTCGGAAAAGAAGTATCGATATAACAACAGCCACAGCACCTTTTGCATTTCCTAGGACCTACAGAAGTTGACAGAGTATGAAAATGTTTAGTACGAGTCAAAACCAATGGATACCACCATTTACTGTGTATATTGAAGTAAAATTGCATGAATAATTTCGGAGAAACTACTTACTTCTAGTGTTAGAACTACTACAACAAAAACAACAAATCCAGCATAATCCCACGAGTGGGATCTGGGGAGGGTAGTGTGTACGTAGACCTTACCCCTACCTTGAGGTTAGAGAGGTTGTTTCCGATAGAGCCCCGGCTCAGGAATCTGGTGTTAGAACTATTTCAGAAAATTAATTGGTTGTGACCTAATATTGAACTCCATTTTATTGCATATTTAACAATATAATACATAAGGATCTTTTTTGATAAGTAAACTACAGGAGCAATGCTAGGTTCAGGCAAGGGTTTAATTTGAATCTGCGAACACTGTGCACACTAGAGCAAAATCGAATTTTTTTTGGTTATATATAAACTATCAAATGCACTGGTATGCTTAGTCACCTGGAGTGTCAACGCACTGGTATGCTTTGTCACCAAAAAGTTCAGCAAATTGGCTCCATATGCCATCGCCGAATTGACCAAAATAAGTAGGCCAAGGTATCTATGTTCTGTTGCAAGTGTCGTAGTAACATCTATCACATTGGGCTCCATTACGAGTGTCGCAGGCAACAAAACTAGAACGGCAATTGGTGACATGTAAAGCAGCAGATTCATTGAGTTCAACTTTTCCCTGTAAAGAGAAGGCAGGTTAGAATGAGCTGGTAAAATGTATCAGTAAAACAAATGCATGAGATAATAACTTCATCAACCAAATACACATGCCTAAGTATTTTAACATTCAGAGATGACTGGTAAAGTTTTGAAGCAGAAGATGAATCTCAATCTATAATCAGATATAAATACCAAAATCTGTATTCTCTTGAATACCATCTTTAGCCAACAACAACTACCCAGTATGTGGGCTCTGGGGAGGGTAGGATGTACGCAGCCTTACCCTTGCCCTGGAAGGGTAGGGAGACTGTTTCCGATTGACCCTCGGCAGAATACCATCTTTAGCCAACTCATTAATTAAGAATTCAGAAAAAAAGAAGACCAAACTTGAAAAAGCGAAGTAGCAAAAGACTAGCAACAACAAAAACAAAAACCCAGTGAAATCCCACAAGTGGGGTCTGGGAAGGTGTGTGTACGCAAACCTTACCCCTACCTTATGAAGGTAGAGAGCTTGTTTCCGAAAAACCCTCGGCTCAAGAACAAGAACAGTGAAAATGAAGCAATAGACAAACAATAGCAACGAAGTAGCAAAAGACTAGAGAAGTAGAAAAAGTCGGAAGAAGAAAGATTGTTTAAATGTTGAACTATATTTGCAGTATTATCACCAACCCCAAGCAAAAACACAAAAGAATGTGCAGTACTGAACAAAGAAATGACATAAACCTACACCAGAAGGAAATCGCCGCACCCTGTCAACATATACTGTCTCATATCCTTGTAAAAGAGCAAAATCCATGCAGATGTTTAGGAAAGCAAAATACTTACCCTTCAGAGGAAAGAAGGACGCCCTGAAGAACAGACTTAAACGCTCTAGCAGCAGTTGCACCTATACACATGATGAATCCATAAAGGTGGAAGCTAGGCTCACCCTGTCATCAATTCACATACTTTTCAGTCCATTAGTAAAAGCTGATCATGTACTTAAATTGCTAATAAAGAGGTATATTATGTAGTTACCAATAATTCAAATTATAAAAGCAGTTGAAATGTTTTCGACATGATGCCACAAATAACTTTCATGATAGCCTATTCATCACACAACTCTGACTATAATATTAACTTTCACATTCCATGAACAAGAACAAAAGTGTCATTACAGCTATGTTGCTCGAATATCCCGAAAATGCTGCTCTACTGTGTCAGTTCCTCCAAAAATGAATAATTTTTGGAGGATCCGACACACACCCAGCGGCATTTTTGAAGGATCCGAGCAACACAGATTCCAAATCACCTTCTATAAATAACATCAATACAGACTTCAAGCAAGTAACATTTTGTTCAATAAGGCATAATCTTTATGACAATTGTGTGGGGTAAGGGGAGGGTAGTGTGTAGCAGACCTTACCCATCCCGACGAGGGAGGGGTAGGGTAATCACAAGCATTATTACTGCTACAAATTCTCAGATCTAACAAATTTGCACTAGAAAGAGTTAACCTTCAAAGATTTTTTTTTTTTTTAAATGTTAAACAACCAAAGATTTCTCAAGATCCCAAAAAGCTCATAATTAGATTTCTCTTTATCCAAAAATTTAAATCAAGATCAAACGGAACAAAGCACAAAACTAACACAAAGATTAACAACTGATCAAAAATTAAAGATTCAAACTTTAAGTAAAAAAATATTAAATTTATAAACATACCCCACTTGCAATAACAACACCAGCAACCACAGGGACAAGACAAGCATAAGTAATCCAAGCTTCCCTCTTCAGTGTTATGAAATAAGCAAACAATGCAGTGAAAAATGGTGTGGTAGCACCCACAGCTTGATTAAATGAAACAGGTAAAAACTTTAAAGAAATATTACCACCTACTACAGACCCACAAAAAACAATACTAAGTGTAGCAATTCTAAAAAACTGGGATCTTGATTTAATCCTTTGAAAAGGTACAATCTTTAAGAAAACAATTGAGAAATAACTAAGAACAGAACAAGCTGACATATGACAAATAGTAAGGAAAATTGGGAAAGAGAAACCATAATTGGAAAGTAAAAGTTTGTTTAAAAGGAGGACACCAATATTTAATGAGTACCAGAAAATTATAAGTGAGGTCATGAAAAGTGCTTGTTTTTCTGATTGTGTTGTGGACATTGTTGTGGTAATAGTAAAGGGGGTGGTGGGTTGGTATTGAATTTTGAGTTAAGGAAAAGAGAAGGTTGTTGTTGTTGTTGTTTCATTCATGGAATTGGAAGGTTTGATGTGAATGTGTATTTTTGTGTTTGTGTTTTCTTGGTTTTTGTTGTGACATGATTTAATTTTGTGTAAATGGGGTGGCTTTTTTGTGTGTTTGGGAACTTTTGTAGGGATGTGTGAAGCTGACAGAAATTGAGAGTATGATTTGTCATTGTGTGACTCCCTCTCCTGACCCTAACATTTCTAAAAAATAATTATTTTTCAACTATGTGATATTCCAGGGAGAGGTAACTCATAAAGTCGTTGCAGGAAGTCACGAATTCGAGCTGTGAAAACAGCCTCTTGCATAAATATAGTGTAAGATTGTGTACGATAGACTCTTGTAGTTCGGACCTTTGTGGTTCAGACATTTTCGGACCTCGGGAATGGTGGGAGCTTTGAAGGAGTGAAGTCTTGGCGTAACTGGTGTGAGCATGTAATTTTTCACTCATTAAAAATACTCCTACAAAAATTAACAATTAAATTAATTTTATTTGTTGTTGGATTTTTGTGTGAATTTTGGTGTTTATTTAGGAATTATTTGCAGTTATGGTCACATTTTATCTTTTAAAATTTATAAAAATAACAAAAATAGTTAAAACTTTCATTATCTTGCATTATTAGGTTTTGATTCAATTTAATACCTAGTTGCATAATCTAATCATATTATTAGAAGAAAATTACAAAAAAATTATTCTTTCAATAATTATTGGTATTAATTTAATGGCTTTACTTTTAAAATTGACTCGTTAGTTAAGTTGTGATTAAATCAAAATTGTGTTAGAATTAATTAATATATTTTAAAGATTTAATTAGGATTAATTAATATTGGTTACAACTAATGTATTTAGGCTAAACGGACTGGGCCACTTACACACTGGCCCAATCCTCTTCCTAATGCCAAAATACACCCCGGCCCAAACCCAACAGGTCCAAATCCCCCTTTAATCAAACGACCCCATTTTCGCCCCCTTTCAAATCCCAACCGTTGGATCGTTTTGATCCAACGGTCCATAACTCAATCCCCCCTCCTATATAACTGTCCAAACGGACCCCTACCCCCCCAAACCCCCCCCCCCCCCACTCTCGCATCCCTCTCCCAAACCCTAACACTAGCCGCCTTAGGTCTCCCCCGTCGGCTCCGCCGTAGTCCGCCGCCGGAGTTCATATACCTTCCCTAACTTGTTCTCTTCGTTTTTTTTGTTCTTTGCTATCTTAGAAATCAGTTAGCTAGGGTTAGTTTCTGATTTTTATCACCTAACTGATTTTAATTCTTAGTTTAGGTTTCATACTTCCTTTATCATGTTTCTCTTGATTGTTTTCTCTCCTGAAATAGTCGATTAGCTATTTATTCGTACCAATTAATCAATTTTCATCGTAGTTAATCATGCATGTTTTAGGTTTATTTGAATTTAGTTGATTACTGATTTGTTTGGCTTAGGTTTAAATACTGTCCTTTGCCTCGTTTCTTTTGTTATTTTCTATTTTTTTATGGTCATTTAATGTCTGATTATGATAATTGTTTAAGTCTAATTGATCATGAATACTAGGACGGTTAAAATTGTTCTGATTTCGAAAATAATTATTTAAGCTTAATTACTAATTTCTTTTAGTTAATTAACTCTGATGGTTAGTTAGTTATGCACACTTAGGGTTGTTTAAACTATTTATGAATTGATCAAACATCCTGGATAGGTTTAGGTTCAGTTCAGTCCTTAAATATTAACTAATAAGTCTGATTGCCTAATTAGTTCAAAGTTAATCAACTTAGTAGCCTTATAGTTTAATCTAAGTTGTTTTGAGTTACCTGATTTCAGGAACTCATTAACAGTTGATTCTTGGCAAAGGAGACTCAATTAGTTAGGCCCAAGTTGGTCAACTATTGTGGCCCAGGCCTTGGATCATAAAGGGGTAATTACATGGGTGTTTTAGGGTATTTTAGAAATTCTAGGTGAAGAATCTTAGTTGTAATTGCGTAGGAAACTTCTAGAATAAATATAAAGAGCCAAAAATAAAATAAGAAAGATAATCAAATCAGATTTCTGAGTAAAGAGTAAAATTTTAGAAGTAAAAAGGGGTATAAAAAATAGAAAAAGCTTCTAAAAAAATGTACATATGTCCTAGTTATTATAAAAAGATGCTGAAAAAATAGGATAAGGGGGACGGTTGTACCAGGCTGTTAGGAAAGACAATACTATGAATTAAGAGGAATATTCCTAAAAAAATTCTCACCTTAGGCAGCCTATATATGGACACTATCATTCTGAAAAATACACACATTCTATAGATTACACATTCTGAAAATTCACTCACACACAGATTCTGAAATACTCACAAGAACAGATTCTAAAAAATACTCATAGGTCATTCTCATGGAACACATTCTGAAGATCTCCTATATCTTATGAAGAATCTTCTACATATTCTAAAAAACCTCCTACATTTTCTGAAAATACACTACTACTTTGAAAAACACAAAAACTCCTCCTATTATGGCAAAAATCTGATTCAGTGTCTCATTTAAGTTTTGGTTTCTTTTAGCTGTGAATTTCTGGGCAAAGTTGATTTATTTTGGCTGGTATTCTGAGTGTTACTACACTGGAGTTGTTGTTGTGTTTTGGTTGCTGATTAAGCTTAAACTTCTTGGTTTTTCTTGACCTTTATTTGGTCACTTTCTTGTTGTTTCTCTTTAAAGGTATGTAACCACTCTTTACATTGAATGAAATCATTAGTCTAGATCTATGTTTCATGTATATTTGTATGTAGTTGCATGATTCAGTTGTAGATACTAGTTTGTATTTGTTTTTCAGCAACTCTCTTATATCAATGTCTTTGTTTGTTTCTGTTAGTATGAAGGTGTTGTTAGATTTGTCCAAGATTTTTTATAAACTATAATGATGATATAGTAGTTTTATGTTTAAAATAGCATTAAGGGTGTGAATCTGACCACCAGTTGGTCAGATTTATTCCATAACAATGCATATTTTTTCAGAAATTCAGTAGAAAAGTTGTAGGTGGTCGATTCTGTAACTAAAATAGCGGGTAGTCCTGGTTAGGTTAAAGTTGAAAGCAGTAGCAGTTTAAGAACTTTTGTTTAGTTTAAGACACTGATTCTTATGTATATTGGGGGGGGGGGGGATTGTAATTTGACTAGCCATGTAAAGTCACATCTATTTTGTATCCCTTTGTAAAACTATTATATCCCCTCCCCCTTTTAATTCTGAATTTTTATCATTGTAATTAAAGTATAGGCCGGACCATTTTTCTAAGAAATTATGTCCAATAGCTTTATTTATTTCTCTTAAATTGGACATGAACCCATGTTCCTCGGGTCTTCTAAATAAAGACCATACGAGATGGGCCAGACTTATAGAATGACCTAACAAGCCTAAACTAGTCTGAACCCTTGGCCAATGGGCCTGGGTGTAAAGTCCAATAGTCAAATACTCTACTTGATTCAAAATTTAATATAAACCTGAGTTAGTTAGAAATCTCATTAGCATTATTAACTCAAATTAAAATTCCATGATTTTTCTATGTAACGTTTTGTATGAATTAAAATTAGACTGATTACTTTCTTCCTTATACTTGTTGGACATCATGTATTTTCCTGTAAAAAATTCATAAAACGTGATTGGCCCAGCATATTTAGCGAAACTGGGCCAGATTTATTATATGGTTTATCAAGCCCATCTCCTTATTTTGGGCCTATAACAATTAGTTATTAGAAGACTTCAAATAGTCCAATTCTTCATAGTGTAAACATTTCCTTGACCCTTACGTTAGACTTAGGAAGTCAATCTCTCCAAAATAGCAAAACGTTTAGACCCGTCCTTAGTTAGGCAATTGATACACTTAGAATTCTCAAACATAAAAAACTCAAAGTATATGTTCGTGTAACTTTGAATGAAATAACTTTTCTAGTAACAAATACTTTTCTTAAATTGTGTACACGTTCGCGTGACATAAATAAAGTTTCAAAAATGAACATTCGTAGAGATGCCTTTAGGAGCGGATTTCAAAATTATTACCGGGATTGCGTACATATTCGCGTGACGTGATCTCGAATTTTAAATAAAACCAAAATATGTGCTTGCGTGACTTTGACTATTTCCTTAAATGAATCAAGTGTCGTGAATTATGTACACGTCCGTGTGACATGATTTTGACGCATCAATTCAAACGGGTATATGCATACGTAACCCGCCTTAAGATAATTCTTTAAATACAAATAAATAATTAGAAGCAGTAAAAATGTAAAATGCACATAGGTATTAAAATCAGTAATTAAATAATTTAGGCCAAGTTTAAATCATTAAGCGACCGTGCTAGAACCACGAAATTCGGGAGTGCCTAACACCTTCTCCCCGGTTAACAGAATTTCTTACCCGATCTTCTGGTTCGCAGACTTTTTAACGAAGTCAAAAATTTCCTCGATTTGGGATATTAAAAAATAAATGGTGTCTCGGAACACCGTAAAAAATCCGGGTGGCGACTCTGAAAATAAATAAATAATCCCAAAATCGATTATGTCACTTAAAATTGGAAAAAAACTCCCTTACCCCACCCCTTTCGGGAAAAAGGAGGTGTGACAACTGGTAAAGTTGCTATCAAGTGATCAGGAGGTCACGGGTTTGAGCCGCAGAAACAACCTCTTGCAGATATACTAGCTTAGTTCACCGTGTTACCCTTTTATGTGATATTTAAAAAAAAATCAGTAATTCAAATTCGAGTCGTGTATAACTCATTAAGGGAAGAAGGCTTCCTATCAAGAGTTTTTTTTAATTATCGGAGCTCGAATACAAGATTTATGGAGGGATCATATCTATTTCTTCACTTTTTTTTTATGATTGTATTGGCCAAAATTTGGGTCGGCCTTAGCGATGACGACGGCCGAGGTTGAACAACAGCTCGATCAGCGAGTAAAAACCAGCGACCCTAGCTTGAACGAAGTCAAGCGGAAAATGTCGATGACGACGGTCGAGGTTCAAGTTGCAGATGGGGAATATTCTAACAAAATATTCCTCCCTAATACCTTTTAGGGTTACTGGAGGATTGTCCCATATATAGAGAATGGGATAGAAAAGGGGAAATGGGCTTTTGGATCTGAAACCATCGAAAGAACATATTCTTCTTGTCTTATCTATTAACTCGAATACTGAGAATCACCTCTTTGGATATTCTAGATCCAAGAACTCTGAAGTCCTCTTATATTGTCTATCATACCATCAGCTGACAAACGAGATTGCCGATATTCAACGCACAATATTTGGACGTGCGGTTTTCGGTTATTACATTTATTGTCATTGCATGCATTCAATTCATACCTTTACATATTATTTATTGCCAATCATTCTCAACTCAAATAGTTGACATTTATTATAGCATTATCACTTCATCCGAGAACTTGTGTTTTGCTAGATCTAATAGTTATTAAGACTAACCACGATTAGCCCGACGTTAAAGTCCATTTAACTACATATTAAGTGTCTTATCATATTTTTGGTAGAACGATTTGGCGCCGTCTGTGGGGTTCAGATTGGGATTTCCTAGTTAAAACTTGTAGTTTCTGTTGGAACTAGAAAAAACAAACAAGGGAATAACAACGCATACAACTGCTTCCTCGTATCTGCATAAACTAACAATGACATGAAAGGGAGAAGAGAGATTGAAAGCCATAGCAGACGTTACCGCTAATCTCTTGGACGCCATCAACGAGGAAGACGACGGGGGAGAACTGAACACCACACCCGGCATCACGACGGAGCCAGACGGTTCACCCCCTCTCCACGAAGTGTGACCATCGCTCGTGAAAAAGGTGCTTCCACGTCAACCTCGGAAGAGGCACCACCGGCGGTGAAAAGATTGCTATAAGTCTGGTTGACAAACACACTAAATGAGTTCCTCGACAAACCTGCCCCGTCAATGGCTAGGAACACCACATCAGCGGAGGCGAATGCCAGCGAGCATCTGGCTCCCTACCAAACAGGTAACCCTAACTCTGTAGAATTTGCAGATAGCAATGCACTCTCGGCCATCCTGAGGAAGATGGAGGAGATGGAAAACAAAAATAAGGCACTGCGAGATCAAATGAAGGAACACCAAGACAGGGTTGACAAAATACCCGGCGCCCCGAAGCTTCTACCCAAGCGGGATGTAGGGCGATTCGTGGAGAAACCATACCGTGAAGAAGCCACACCACATCCAATCCCCAAAATATTCAAGATGCCACCGTACCTGAGAATATAAGAAGGTACCACAGACCCTGAAGACCATATTGTCTACTACGTCACAGCGGTAAAAGGTAATGACCTGTCAAAGGAACAAGTGTCGTCTGTGCTGCTTAAAAAGTTCGGAGAAACCCTGACTGGGGGAGCCTTGACATGGTACTCGCAACTGCCCGCACGATCCATTATGACATTCGAAGAAATGGCCGACAAATTCGTGATTTCCCACACTGGAGCCAAAAAGGCCGAAGCCTGGGTAAGCGACATATTCGCTGTGAAGTAGTCGCCTGGCGAGGGGCTCAGAGATTTCCTCACTTAGTTCAACAGAGTTAGGATGAACTTACCAACTGTATGAGAAGGCATGGCCGTAGCAGCCTTCCAAAATGGGTTGAATAGGACCGGATCAAGAGCGACCAGAAAGCTGCTAAGTAGGCTCATGAAATATCCTCCAACAACCTGGGAAGAAATCCACAATACATACTGTGCTGAAGTGAGAGCGGATGAAGACGACCCCAACGGCCCGACCTAACGGCTGACATCAGTCTAAACAGAATATAGACGAGATCGTCGCAACGACCCCATGAGGGACCATACTAGTACACGTCCTAACCGGGAACGACACCAACCATACGTCAGAACATCATTTCCATCAGTTTTCCACATGGAGGGACCGTCAAAACCAAACGCTGGGACTCTATGGAACGACAAAGGTATGCCTCCCCCTTTATCTTCTCACAATTTTTGCATCTCTCCTTCAGAAATAGTATACGCACTGGAGAAACTGGGGACAAAGGTGAAATGGCCGCAGAAGATGAAGTCGGACCCAAACACTAGAAAGTCAGATGCCCTCTGCGAGTTCGACCAGGAACCACAGGACGGAAGAATGCATAGCCTTGCGACAGGAGGTGGTAAGAATGCTCCACCAAGGACACCTGAAGGAACTGATGAGCGACCGAGGGAGATCCAACTTCGGTAGAGGACAGGAACGGCACCAGGGACCACCAAAAACACCCTCCCCCACTCTTACTATTCAAATGATCATCGGCGGGAACAACGAAGCCGCAGTCAACCACGTAAAGTTCACCACCACACACAAGCCGAAGCGGTCAATCACGCACGAATGATATGACGACCTCGAAGACAGTATCGTCTTCGATAAGTCGGATACCCACGATTTGACTTTCCCTCACTTTGATGCTCTTGTTATTACTTTGTGAATCCTAGACACTAACATCAGGAGGATAATGGTCGATGACGGCAGTGTTTCATGTATCATCCACCCCCGAGTGCTCACTTAGATGAGACTCAAGGATAGAATAATACCTCGCTGCATAACACTGACAGGTTTTAACAATGCAGTTGAACATTCATGGGAAATAACCCTACCCATCTTAGCCGGAGGCATAACGTTGGAAACAACGTTCCACATAATGAACCAAGACACAGCCTACAACGCCATCATTGGGCGACCCTGGATACACGGCATGAAGGCCATCTCCTCCAGCCTCTATCAGGTGATCAAGTTCCCGACCCCGTGGGGGATATTCAGCATCATAGGCGAGCAGCGCACATCACAAGAATGCTACTACATCGCCCAAGATTGCACTTATACCTAACAAATGAAGGCGACAGACTCAGAAGCATAACAATTACCAAAGTCGGGTGCGAGACCCGACGATCCAAACGACGTCATCAAAGATCCTGACACCATAACAGCCACGAGATCGACAGTAAAAGATCTCAACCCGGTATAGTTGGACAAAAACGATAACAGCAAGAAGGCCTATGTCGGCCACAAACTCTCCAAACCAGGTAAGTACCATGAATTTCTAACTAACAATGCAGACCTATTTGCTTTCTCCCATGAAGATATGCCAGGTATTCCAAAAAATGTTGCCACACACAAACAAAACGTGGATCCACTCTATCCTCCAATGCGTCAAATACGGAGGAAATTCAATATCGCGATCAACGATGCAATACGAGAAGAGGTGGAGAAATTACTGGCAAACGATTCCATCAGAGAATCGAATTAGACTCAATGGGTCGCCAATGTGGTCATGGTGAAAATAAAGAACGGGAAATGGCGCATGTGCGTCGACTTCACGGATCTGAATAAAGCATGCCCGAAAGATTCCTTCCCGCTATCGCACATCGCCCTTCTCATCGATGCGACGACCGAACATGAGATGCTAAGCTTCTTACACGCGTACTCAGGATACAACCAAATCCTCATGGAAGAGGAAGATCAGGAGAAAACAACCTTCATAACCCATCAAGGGACTTACTGTTATCGAGTCATGCCATTCGGACTTAAGAACGTTGGGGATACCTACCAACGACTAGTCACTAAGATGTTCAAAGAACAACTCGGTAAAACGATAGAAGTGCACATAGACGATATGCTGGTCAAATCCAAAAGGAAGGAAGATCATATTGACCATCTGAAAGAGGCCTTCGACATATTGAGGCAATATGGCATGAAATTAAATCCGGAGAAATGCGCCTTCGGCGTAACTTCAGGAAAGTTTCTCGACTTTCTAGTGTCACAAAGAGGGATAGAAGTCAATCCCGGCCAAATCAAAGCTATCGAAGGGATACCCGAGCTGCTGACCAACAAGAAACAGGTACAAAACTCACCGGTCGCATAGCAACGCTATCGTGATTCATCTCACGATCATCGGATAGGTGCCACAAATTCTTCAATGTCCTCAAAAAATATCGTGGACTCCGGTGGGACTCAGAGTGCGTCAATGCCGTGAGAGAACTGAAAGCATACATGTCCTCGCCTCCACTGCTCGCCAAAGACGAAACCGGCGAACGCCTATTGGTGTACCTAGCGGTGTCGGAAGTGGCAGTAAGTGCAATGCTCGTCCGTGAGAACAAAGGTACGCAGTCACCAATCTATTACATTAGTAAAACTCTGGTCGACGCTGAAACGAGGTACCCTTACCTCGAGAAGCTGGCCCTGGCACTGGTAACAGCTTCGCGAAAACTCAGACCATAAATGCCACCCTATCTCAGTCATTACGACTTTTCCCCTTAGAAGAATCCTACACAAACCCAAACTATCGGGAAGACTGGCCAAATGGGCCATTGAACTAAGCGAGCACGATATAACATATCAACTGCGAACGACGATAAAGTCGCAAGTATTGGAAGAATTCGTCGCTAAGATCACGCCTAAAGTCGAACAAAATGTTTCACGTAACCAATCCCTTCAACCGGACCTATGGTTCCTGTATACCGACGGCGCCTCTAACGCGTCAGGATGGGGACTGGGACTCCCGATGGGCGAAGTAATTCGTCAGTCTGTACGATGCCCAGATATGACTAACAACGAGGTCGAGTATGAGGACGTCATTGCAGGACTCAAACTAGCCCTCAAGTATGGAGCCTGACGAATCACACTCCGATGTTATTCACAACTCGTGGTCAACCAAGTGACCGGAGCTTATCAGATCAAGGAGACGAGATTACAAAAGTACCAAACTGAAATTCACAAACTTCTACCCAGATTTGATAAATGCCAGTTCGACCAAATACCCTGAGCACAAAACATCGAAGCGGATGGCCTTGCCAAATTAGCAGCAGCGACCAAAAACATAAATGAAAGAGGCAACGTCGTCACACTGCTTCACTCGTCACTAGACCAGCTTGAGGTACATTCTGTTAACCTAACCTGGGACTGGCGCAATTGTATTATGACTTACTTATAGGAGGGAACACTCCCAGAAGACAAAAAAGAAGTAAGAAAACTCTGAATGCAGGCGGCCCGATACAGCGTCGTCGACAACGACCTGTATAAAAGGACGTTCGGCGGACCCTTGGAAAAATGCCTAGGACCCAATAAAACAAAACAAGTACTCTAAGAAGTACATGAAGGTCATTGCATTTCTCACACCGGAAATCGAGCACTCGTCAGGTGCCTCATACGGGCAGGCTACTATCGGACCACCATGAAAAAAGAAGCTGCAGACTTCGTCAAAAAGTGCGAACAGTGTCAGAAATTTGCCCCCATGATACACCAAGCGGGCTAACATCTCCATTAAGTCATGTCACCCCGACCATTTATCAAATGGGGAATGGACATCGTAGGACCGCTCCCAGTCGCGCGAGGTAATGTACGTTTCCTTTTGGTTTTGACTGACTATTTCTCTAAATGGGTGGAAGCAGGTTCCTTCGCTCAAATACGCGAACAAGAAGTCATCACATTCATATGGAGGAACATAATATGCCGCTTCGGCATCCCAAAGGAAATCAACTACGATAACGGGCCCCAATTCACCGGCAAGAAGACCGTCGAGTTCTTTGAAACATGGCGTATCAAACGCATACTCTCCACGCCGTATCACCCCTCCGAAAATGGACATGCCAAATCCTCAAACAAAACTATATTGAACATCCTGAAAAAGGAACTAGAAGACGCCAAGAGACTGTGGCCGAAAGTGCTTCCAGAAGTGTTATGGCCTCGCACCACTCCAAAAACAAACACAGAAGAAACTCTATATTCCCTAGTCTTCGGCACGGACGCGGTCATACCCGTCGAGGTCAGGGAACCAAGCCTAAGATACTCCAACGAAAGCGGACCAAGCTACGATGAGAGCAGAAGGCAAGACCTCGACGACATAGAAGAGCGGCGAGACATGGCATACATAAGGATGGTCGCCCAAAAGCAAAGAGTAGAACGACACTACAATAAAAGGGCAAAGGTACGTCCACTGAAGGTCGGCGATTACGTTCTCAAAGCTAAAACACAAGCAAGCAAAGACCCGAAGGAAGGCAAACTAGGAGCCAACTGGGACGGGCCATATAAGATCACCGCAACAGTCAAAAAAAGGTCATTCCATCTAGAGACAATGGAAGGAAAACGACTGCCCAACAGCTGGAACATCGCTCACCTCAAGTACTTCAACTTCAAACAGATGCCCTCTAAGTCGTACTCTTTTTCCTTTGCTCTGGTTTTATCCCCACGTGGGTTTTATCGGGAAGGTTTTTAATGAGGCGATGAGGGGGGCGCCTCAAATTTCAACAGTACTTGTTCATTGCTCCGCCTAGAGTCACTCCAGTCGAACCAATATATAGAAATTCTCAAGTGTATGCAAAATATACGACATTGTCATGTAACGTTCTCCAGTAAAGTGAAGTGAATAAAACAGGCAAATTTTCTTTGAACAACTCCAAAACCGCGCCACTCCATGTACATTCGATCTCGAGTCGACCACATTCGACCTCGCTCGAATACTTTCGACTTTGAATACCTACATTCAATTTCGAGTCGACCACATTCGACCTCGCTCGAATACTTACATTCAATTTTGAGTCAACCACATTCGACCTCACTCGAATACTTACATTTGATTTTGATTCGACCACGTACGACCTCGCTCGAATACTTTCGACTTCGAATACTTACATTCAATTTTGAGTCGACCATATTCGACCTCGCTCGAATACTTTCGACTTTGAATACTTACATTCGATTTCGAGTCGACCACATTCGAACTCGCTCGAATACATTTGACTTCGAATACTTACATTCAATTTCAAGTCGACCACATTCGACCTCGCTCGAAGACTTTCGACTTCGATTACTTACATTCGATTTTGAGTCGACCATATTCGACCTCGCTCGAATACTTTCAACTTCGAATACCTACATTCGATTTTGAGTCGACCACATTTGACCTCGCTCGAATACTTTCGACTTCGAATACTTACATTCGATTTCGAGTCGACCACATTCGACCTCGCTCGAATACATTCGACTTTGAATACTTACATTTGATTTCGCGTTGACCACATTCGACCTTGCTCGAATACTTTCGACTTCGAATACTTACATTCGATTTCGAGTCGACCATATTCGACCTCGCTCGAATACTTACATTTGATTTCGAGTTGACCACATTCGCCTTGCTCGAATACTTTTGACTTCGAATACTTACATTCGATTTCGAGTCGACCACATTCGACCTCGCTCAAATACTTTCAACTTCGAATACATACATTCAATTTCGAGTCGACCATATTCGACCTCGCTCGAATATTTTTGACTTCGAATACTCACATTCGATTTTGAGTCAACTATATTTGACCTCGATGCGAATATTTACTTCCGATTTTTAACACTTACGTTCAAATCGATCACACTCTGTAAAAAACAAAATATAGACCCTAAGCTGATAAGTGAGCCGCCCACAAATGACAACATCACTAAAAACAGACATAAAATAGGTAAACAAAAGCATGCAACAAAAAGACAACCATTATATTACAAACCAATCACTTTACAAAAGCTCACATCCTTCTACAAAAAGGGGAAAGGACCCGAATACGCCCTCGCGAGGACAAAAATAAAAGAGCACAAAATACAGGTACAAAGCACTAAGCTGCATCATCCCCAGCATACTCATCATCATACCAAGGATCGGAGGCAAGCATATCGACCGCATCATCATCACCATCATCGTTGTCACTCCCGCCATGACAATTAGGAGCATAACCACAAGCCTTGCGAGCTACCCGCGCTTTGCCATGAACTTCGGCAAGCTCCTCCTCGGATACCTTGCTCGCAGTTCTCAGTGACCTGTACACATCTAACTGAGCCTCGGCATGAACCCACATCTCGTAAAGTTCTGTACATTCGCCTCAGTAGGAACCTGAGGAGTCGAAGGATGGACTAGCTGCTCTTTTTCAGTTTTCAAAACAGCCACCTACTCTTTGAAACTCGCTAACTCAGCTTCCAAACTCCTGACCCGCTCTTCTAACCTCGCAACTCTGCGCGCCGAAGCCTCCGCCTCGCTAGCCCGTTCAAGCCGGCTAGCCCGCAAGGTCCCTGCCAAAGCTGCCATTTCTGCCAACAAGGACGTCCTAATCTTCTCTGCCGCCTCCAGCTCTAACCTTAGGACAACCACCTTCGCCTGAAGGTCTGAGTTCTCCACCACCGCCCCTCTTCCAAGCTCGAGCTCCTTCTCCTTAGATTTCAAAATCTCCTCCAGCTCGTTACATCGGTTGACGGCCCTCAGAATCCCTTCGTCTTTCTCTTTCAGCTCCTCATTTTTCCTTGTAATCTCGTCACGCAACCCTTGGAACTGCCCATCCTCACTAACGCTCCTAATCAACTTCCAATACTTGGAGCGGTACTCCCTGTACTTCGACTCCATCCTCCCATATTGAACCACTCTCTCCTCCTCTCGGTGGTTACGCTCGATGTCCAGAAGGAAAGTCTGACACAAAAAAGAAGAAGAAAGAAGTGAGTCAATACAATGATATCAACAAAGCACAAGACATAATTAAAGCTATCACCCGCAAGGCCATCCCGGATATGACACGGTAAAGGTCGACATCCCTCAGCATCCGCAGAGTCTCGCTTTCAATCTCGGAACAAAGGGGAGACAATGACGGTGTCACGCGCTCAGTATCAACCAAGAGGTTGAGATTTGAAGGTATGATTATGTGACGATTTGGACCTTCCGTCCTAATCTCCACGCGAGTCCTCCTTTCTGTGAAGGACCTCACCTCGTCAGGATCAATATTAGAACCTGAGCCCCCCCCCCCAATAGCAGGAGTATCACGTTGTTTCGACCCAGACGGAGAATGGCCACCTGGGATCTGTGCAAACTCCTCAGCGCTGCAACACCCCATCCTTGTAAGTCTCTCCTCGGAGGCATGTTCAGTCACACTACCAACCGCCTCGGCTGGAACACCCCCGGACCTCGCCTCGAGGATCGGGATCTTTTCTGACCCTTCCACCATGGCCTTACCCGTCTCGGCTCGCCGCCTTTTCCGTGGTGAAGTTTCCTCTTCATGAGAGGGCTCACCCGTGAGTAACAAGATTTGCTGAGGAACACGGCCTGAGGCGTCCGTGTCTGAAAAAACAGGCCCCTTCATCCACTGAACTCCGGTCCGGCTCCTCGCAGACTCCGCTATAGTAAACTCCCTTGCAATTAAGGCCGCCCTCTGGCGGAAAGAAAGGGCGGGCATATTCGGCTTCTTGGAAGTCCGCCGACCTGATATGAACGCATGTCAGAAAATGATAAGAAGTTCGACCAAAAGTCAAACAAGTGAAATACTTACGAGGGGAAGCTTCGGACCGAAACGCTTGTGAAATAAAGACCAGTCGCGAATTCCCGCGACGTGGGGAAGTACGCGGGCCAACCAGTCTGTGATGACCCAAAAGGTCATCTTATGTAAATTTAATTATGAATGTGTTTCGAGGCCCCGAAAGCCTCCGTCAATCTCACCTCAATGTGCGTGCGCAGCCCGGGCGCGTAGCCAGGAAGCCTTTATGTGGAAACTTGCTAAAGAGTTGAATTTATGATAATTAATTAAATAAAGTTGACTTTCGTCAACATTTTTGGTAAACAGACCCGGATCCGTGATCTGACGATCCCGGAAGGTCCGTAGTAAAATATGGGACTTGGGTGTAGGCCCGGAATCGAATTTCGAGGACCCAAGTCCGAGAAATAAATTTTTGAAGAAAATTATTTTCTGAAAATAATAAAGGCTTATGAAAATGAACCTTGATGTGAAACATGTGCTGTCGGGCCCGTATTATGGGTCCGGAGCCCGAAATAGGTTCAATATGTGTTATTTAAGTTATTTGTGAAATTTGGTAAGAAACGAACTTGATTTGACGGGTTTCGGATCAAAATGGGAAATTTGGAGTTAGTAAAGTTTTGAGGATTTTCATAGAACTTGAAATTTGGTTTGGAATGTGATTTTATGCTACCGAGGTACGAATGCAATTCCGAGACCGGGAATAGTTCTGTTATGTCATTTATGACTTGTCTGCAAAATTTAAAGTCATTCCGAGTAGTATAGACCCGTTCGGCGCAATGAAGTGAATTCTAGAATTCTTAAGTTCTTAAGTTGATTCAATTTGCTTTTGCGGTTGAATTTTGAGTTTCGTTGTTGTTTTTTATGTTTTGGAAGTTCGAGCGAGTCCGTATCATGAATACAGACTTGTTGGTGTCTTTGAACGGGGTCCCGAGGGGCTCGGGTGAGTTTCGGACCCCTCGGAGTTAATTCCAAAACACCAGAATTTTTTTGTCTGGTTTTCTTCAGTGCATTTGCAGATAATCAGTTGCGATCGCACAAGAGGTTGGACCTGGGGTGGGAGAATGACCTCTGCGATCGCACAGGTCTATCCGCAATCGCACAGGGTACGCTTTGACTGGGCCCCTTTTGTTCTCCGCGATCGCAGCCCTCACCCCCGCGATCGAACAAAGCTGCCTACCCCCCTGCTACTACTCTCTGCGATCTCCAGTCTTCAGCTGCGATCGCACTTTGATTCTGGAGGGCCCTGGGCAATTGCCCTGTGCGAACGCACTGGCCCAACTGCGATCGCATAGTTCAAGCAGCTGGGCAGTGTATTTTAATACGGGACCTAGTCCATTTTTCCTCCATTTTTATCTTCCTCCCCAAGTTTTAGAGAGCTCTTCAAGGGACCTTTCTCCATTATTATCAAGGTAAGTAAATTCCATAGTTTCATGGTTATAACATCAATTCCTAACGAAATTCTCTTCTAAATTATCCCAAAAATTCATGGAATTTGATAGAAATTTAGGGATTTTGGGATATGAATTATCCATTTTTGCCATGAATTCTAGCAAGAACTTGCATAATTATGATCCTTAGACTCCGGGTAATTGATTACTTCAAGAATTTTCGAAATCCGAACGTGTGGGCCCGGGGTCGAAATTCCGAAAACCTTCAAGAATGCTTAATTTTGGGATTTCTTATTAATTCTCCTTCCTTGAGCTTAGAATTGATTCAATTATACTATATTTGGCTAGTTGCGAGCCGTCGAGTGTAGATTTCGGAGTTTTGGGCGCATCCTTGATCCGAGGGGTGATTTCGTCGCGAGGCGAGTCTCCTTTCTAACCTTGTAAGAGGGAATTGTCCCCATAGGTGTTCTATGTGTTGTATGTTTGTGTTTGGGGGCTACGTGCGTACCACGTGATGAGAGTCCGTACGTAGCGACTACTATTGTCACGTCCGGGTAGCTTAGGACCACAGCATGCCATGTATTCTGCCTTAAATGAACTATATGCTTAGATTCATGCTTTTATATATGTTACATTTTCCCTGAGATTTCATTTACTTAAATAATTGTAAAGGATTGTGGTGAGATGAACTTTACATTCTGTGTGCGCATGTTGTCGCTTCGTAATTTACATCCCGTGAGCGATATGTAATTTCCTTCACTCTTATGGGAGCGGGTCGTACGCCACGGTGGATTTATAGTGCACTCTTGGTTTGGGCCGGTCGATCCCCGGTAGTGCACCGGGATTTAATTAAGAATGCACTTTTGGTACAGGTCGGTCGATCCCCGGCAGTGCATGGACGAAGTTACACTATGATATGATAGGACTACATTGATAGACGCACTTTTGGTACGGGTCGGTCGATCCCCGGCAGTGCGTAGTCAGGATTATTGGCAAGCATTCACTCTCGGTACGGGCCGGTCGATCCCCGACAGTGCGTAGGCAGGATTATTGCTAAGCATGCACTCTTGGTACGGGTCGGTCGATCCCCGACAGTGCGTAGGCAGGATTATTGCTAAGCATGCACTCTTGGTACGGGTCGGTCGATCCCCGACAGTGCATAGCTATTCTTCCTCATGACTCTGGCCGGTTGTCTTACCCCAGTGTGCGCATGTCTGTTTGGTACCGTTTTTTCTTATTTGTGATTTGACATATGTTTGGGAAGAGGGACAGGTAAGTTGTTATTGCTTTCAATATTTATTTGGAAACTCTGTATTCTCTTTGCAACTGTGGTGCACTGTTTACATGTCTATTGTTTTCCTTATATCCTGTTTTATACTATCACTGTTGGACCTTAGTGAGTATCGAGTCGACCTCTCGTCACTACTTCTTCGAGATTAGGCGGGATACTCACTGGGTACATATTTATTTATGTACTCATGTTGCACTTTCTTTTCTTCTGTACTTGACTGTACAGGTCCGGAGGCTGGTATACCTGGTTATCAGGTCAGTGCTAGGTACTAATCACGTGACTATACTTCACGGTGAGCTGCTCTTCCTGGCGACTTCCTGGCAGCACCCTGGAGTTTCTTTTGTCATATTCTCTGTCTATTTCATTCAGGCTTAGGCTCTGTATATATTTTAGACATTGTATATTCAGTAGTTGCCCGTGACACTCGTGACACTAGTTCCTGGCACACACGTAGTTTGTATTTTGGGTATGGGATGTGTATCTATATATGGGCTTCGGTTTGGCCTTGTGCCTTCATATTTTCATGATTTTTTAATGTCGTATCATGCTAGCATTATGTTGATTGTTTAAGATTGGTAATTTCCGACATGTTTAGATCAGACGAGGAAGGGGATAACATTTGGCGTCCCCTATGTTGGCTTGCCTAACCCCGTTGTTGGGCGCCATCGCGACCTGAATTAGGATTTGGGTCGTGACACAGTCCTCCATGTACGGAACAATGGAAGGATCCCGTTTTACGGTTGTAAATGAAAAAGTCGAGATCAAGTCATGAAGAGCGGAGAAGGATAAATGCACAAAAAAGTAAAGGGTACAAAGCGACGCTTACGCTGGTAGTTCCATTTTTCGGGAAACCCGGTCGGGTTCGCCACCAAATGCTCAGTTCGAAAAAAAGTACTTACGCCAGAATAGGCGACTCGCCTTGTCGTCCATCCCAGTCACCCCCTTTGTTCCACTATTCCTCAAATGTATCATGGTGCCATGAAGGAAGGTCGTTGAGAATAGGTGTAGCAAATGGCGGAGGTCGACTTCACAACCAGCCAACTCCGCGTACTTGGTTAACATCATGAAGATCTTATAGCAATAAGGTGATAGTTGCGCTAGGCAGATGCGGTAGAAACGACAAAACTCCTCTGCAATTCTGGGGAGCGGGAACGTATAGCCGATGGTGAGAGGACAGACGTAAAAAGCACAAAATCCAGGATGGTGAACCTGAATAGTGTCACCACCGACGGCAATGAACTCTATGAGAGGATGAATACGATATTTGGTACGCAGTTCAGCCAAATCATCTTCCCCCATTTCGGAGAGCTCAAGCTCAGGGGCAGGGCCAGGTCCCCTGGGGAAGCCGTTCCTAGTTAGTAGATTCTTCGGAATTACCTCATCCACTAAAGGAAAACTATCATCTCCTTCCATCGGAGTCCCCTCGTCGGTAGAAACGATAGCCATCGACAGAGGAGCAGTATCGGAAATGTCCTCATGACTACGGGAAGAAGCTGACATTACGAATGCAAAAGGTCAAATAAACAAGGAAAGAGGCTAAGGACAAACAGGTTATTATGGAAGTTGATGAAGAGAAGTCGTAGAAGGTGAGGAGGGAAGGTGCAAAGAGTGTAGGAGGGAAAAAAGATGATGAAAGTTTCAAATAAAGAAACCCTTGTCTATTTATATGGTAGGTTGTCCCTAAAATCGAGGCTAAAGGCTGCCCATAAGAGACGAAATCGAAGCATCAGCAGCACAAGCAATGCATGGGGAAGATGCGCAAATGATGATGCGCATGGCAGTTACGTCACCAGACGTCACTTCTGCCGGTTACGATACTAGTAGATACCAACCATTCGATAGCGACCCGATTTTTTGCATGACAAGCGCAACATTATCCGCTCACCAAGGACGAGATGCCCACGACCTTGATAAGCTGAGGGACTAACTGTATTGGCCAAAATTCGGATCGGCCTTAGCGATGACGACGGTCGAGGTTGAGTAACAGCTCGATCAGCGAGTAAAAACCAACGACCCTAGCTTGAACGAAGTCAAGCGGAAAATGCCGATGACGACGACCGTGAAGATGGGGAATATTCTAACAGAATATTCCTCCCTAATACCTTTTAGGGTTACTGGAGGATTGTCCCCTATATATAGAATGGGATAGAAAAGGGGAAAGGGACTTTTGGATCTGAAACTATCGAAAGAACATACTCTTCTTGTCTTATTTATTAACTCAAATACTGAGAATCACCTTTTTGGATATTCTAGATCCAAGAACTCTGAAGTCATCTTATATTGTCTATCATTCCATCAGCTGACAAACGAGGTTGCCGATATTCAACGCACAACATTTGGACGTGCGATTTTCGGTTATTACATTTATTGCCATTGCATGAATTCAATTCATACCGTTACATATTATTTAATCATTCTCAACTCAAAGAGTTGACATTTATTATAGAATTATCACTCCATCCGAGAACTTGTATTTTTTTAGATCTAATAGTTATTAAGCCTAACCAGGATTAGACCGACGTTAAATTCCATTTAACTACATATTAAGTGTCTTATCATATTTTGATAAAACAATGATTATGATTATTCCTTACATGTATTAAATTCATAACTCTACATCAACAAAGGGGGCGGTTTAATAGTTGGAATTTCCCAAACTTAACTATAGGTACGTGTGTGAATCGAATTAGCCAAACAGTGAACTTTGAGCATCGAATAGTTAAACAAACTTACAAAATAAATATAATTTTATTTGTTAAACTTGGACAGACAGGAAGAACTCATATTTTTGGCTGCTTATGAAAACATGTTATTTCGGGGCCATTTAGTCGGAAATCAAGTTATTCAATGATTAATTATTCCGGAATTACTTATTCTATAAAAATACAATCCGGGAATAACTAATCTCGAAATTACTTATATTATGATTTTGTCCCATCAAACCTGAAATAAAATTATTTCAAATTTAATCTCGTGATTAATTATGTCCTGTCTCTCGTACTAAAAGAATCTTTAAATATTTAAAAATAGCATGTGCATGTGAAAGATTACTAGTCCTAGTCAAGAAGTGCAGAAAAGAATATTGGTCCTTGTCAGGAAGTGATGAGAAAGTATATTTTTTAAGGAAAGCATTATTTGCAATCCAATAACAATAAAAATGACATTCAAAGTTAAAGTTACACTCCAAAAGTTTTGATTTGTGACTCTTAAAAATAATTTTTATGTTCGGTTCATAATATAGCGTATTGTATTGTACTGTATCGTTTGATAAATAAAATATTTAGATAGATTGTGTCGTTTGTCATCGTTTCATAATGTCACGAACTAGCAATATAAAGAATAAACTTGTAATATTATTAAAAAAAATTATGATACATGGTAAAATTACTAGATAAAAAGATAAGGTAAATGAAAAAATAAAATTATTTAATAATAATAAAGGGTGAGATTGAGGGAGACCGGAAAGGGTCCGTTACTGTTATTTCTATTGCGAACCTTACTTGTGCATAATCAGTCCTGTTATTATACATGTATTCGTATTTCACTCTCAGAAATCATTTATTTATCATGCATTGCCATTGTTTGGGCTGTTTACATAATGAGAGGGTTGTGAGGAGACTGGAAATTCTGACTGAGTATGGGCCTAGAGCCGAATGATGAGATGATATACCCTTCGTGGGCTTGATATATATATATATATATATATAGCGCTTGGGCCATATCCTTGGCGGCCCCTCCGGAGTCTTTACACCCCCAGTGAGCGCACAGTTATTGAGGGATGGATTTCCCTGGACATGGATTTGTCCGAGATATGAGATATTGAGGGATGGATTTCCCTGGAAATGGATTTGTCCGAGATATGAGATATAGAGGGATGGATTTCCCTGGCACAGATACTGTTTATGAGATATGGAGGGATGGATTTCCCTGGTACAGATTATGGATGAGTATGATATCCCGGAGATGGATTTCTCCGAAAGGCTGAATTGGCCTGCTCCCTCGGTACTTAGTGACTGAGTCACCACGTCGTACATGTTACGGGATGGATTTCCCTGGGCCAATGGCCAATTATGTGTACCGAGAGGACTACCTGTGAGAGTTGCATGATACATACATGGCATTTAATTGTTATTTACGGATATTGTCACTGATATACTCGGTTATTCCTGAAATATTCATTATTTGAACTGTGATTTACGGAGGTTGAGTTCGTCACTACCTCCTCAGACCGTAGGTTGTTTTCATTACTTATCTGCACACTGTGTGTGCAGATCCAGGTGCACCGAGATTTGATGCGGAGCGGTGATAGCAGCTATTCTCTCAGAGCCGACGAGGTAGCAGTTGGCGTTCGTTGTCCCTTCCCTCTTTTCCCTATTCTTCCCTTCTGTATTAGAAATTGGCAACTTAAAACTTCAGTATTATTATTCTTAGTTGTATTGGTGTTAGTAGCTCATGACTGCGTGACTCCAGATCCTAGGTTGATTGTTGGGAGCTTATTTCTTTTGTTAGGCTGTTTTAAATGATTAAAAATGTCCGTATTTCTATGAATTGAGCCAATGATGAGTAAATTTCTCTAGTAAATGAATTGAGTATTGTTGTAACGGTTGGCTAGCCTGGTTCCACGACAGGCGCCATCACAACCCGGAAACGGGTCGTGACAAATATATAATTTTTTTTGAAACCCGACCCCAAATTGGGGTTGAATTACCCAAAATTCTCAAAAACCTAACTCTACCCAAAACCCCTGATTTCTACTTTGATTTTAGGATTTTAGGCCTAGATTCTAGTGATTAAGGAAGGGAAGTGGAAGAAATTGATGTTAGAAACACTTACCCAAAGGCTATGGAGGAAGAATTGGCTTGGAGGTCTTCAACGGAGGTTGAGAGAAAAAGGAGGAGGTGAAAAATTGTGGAATCCCGTGTAGAGTATTCTGTTTTTGACCTTTTAATTAACTGGGCGAAATTACCTTCTGCGATCGCATAAGAGGAGTTGCGATCGCGGAGTAGAGCTTAGCTAACCCTATGCGATCGCAGGAAGACGTATGCGATCGCGGAACACTGGGACATCACTCTATGCGATCGCAGGTCGAAGGGATGCGATCGCGGAAGAGACCTGGCTAGACGTCTGCGATCGCAGACGAAACTATGCGATCGCAGTGAGATACTACCTCGCCCTCACCCGACTCCACTAACACACTATGCGATCGCGGAGAACAAGATGCGATCGCATAGTGCAACCCAGCTACCCCTTCACCTAAGCCTATGCGATCGCGGATCAAAGGTTGCGATCGCGGAGAAGAAAACACCAGACACCAGAAAACAGTCCAAAACACCAGATTTTTACACTTTAACTCACCCCGTTAGCTACCCGAAATTCACCCGAGCCCTCGGGTCTCAAAACCAAAAACACACACGACTCCCAAAATATCCTACGGACTTATTCAAGCATTTAAATCACCAAGGTATCATCAAAATCATCGAATTAAACCTCAAAACTCTTAGAATTTTCTTAAAACTTCATAAAGCTTAATTTTTCCAATTTTGATCCGAAACACGTCATTTCAAGTCCGTTTTACACCAAATTTCACAGATAAGTCACATAACATATATTAAACCTGTTCTGAGCTCCTAAACCACAATACGGGCCCGGTAACACGGTTTTCACATCAACATTCATTTTCAAAAACCTTTATTATTTTCAGAAAATAATTTTTTCTTAAAATTCATTTCTCGGGCTTGGGACCTCGAAATTTGATTCCGGGCATACGCCCAAGTCCCATATTTTCCTACGGACCCTCCGGAACCGTCAAATCACGGGTCCGGGTCCGTTTACCAAAAATGTTGACCAAAGTCAACTTTATTCATTTACTTGTTACAAAAATTCCATTTTCATCAAATTTTCATATAGAAGCTTCCCGGCTACACGCCCGGGCTGCTGTCACGACCCAAATTCCCAACCTTAGGGATCGTGATGGCGCCTAACACCACACTTGATAGG
>MDKH01235379.1:0-22292 GCA_005239495.1 Nicotiana undulata | reverse complement strand
TTATCGGGGTTGTATATGTATTGGGCCTAGCTGTGGTTCAGCTTGTTTCTACGGCCTTACCCACAATTCTGGAAAATTCTATCTTTTAAGTCCTGGGGTACTTTTTTCTCCAAAGGGGTCCGTTTTAAAAATTTATAAAGTTATATCAACGCGGGGACCTATCCGGGCAACGTTTTTAGTTATAATTTTTTACGCATCTTTACAGAAAACCTAGTTTTGAAAGTGAAGAAATCGTTCTTAAAACAGGAGATTTTTTTTAAGAAAACATGTAAAAACCTCAAAATACCCATAGATCTGTTACAAATCTAGAAAGATCGGAAGGTTTTAAAGTTAGGGTTTCTAGAGAAAACCCAAAGAGGAAGAAGAAAACTCAAAGTCTTACCGGTTTTAACCGGAGGGTGTAAAGATCTTACTCGAACAACCATGGGTGGCCGAAAAATGGCATGAGATCCTGGAGGTGAGTGAACCCCCTCTGGTTCACTTGAGAGACTCAAACGATGACACAAGTGCAAAGGGGGGAGGCATAAGGCTGGTAGGAGGTGAGACCTCCATGGATTCCGTCAAAGAGGTGGCCGGAGAAGGGAGGATAATCACCAATTCATAGATCCGCCGTGGCGCACGGCCCGCTCCCATAAGGTACCTTCTAAACTCTTCGTGGCGTACGGCCCGATCCCATATGTATCTCAAGTATTTCTCAACACTGTCGTGGCGTAGGGCCCGATCCCATATATTTATCACAAGTACTTCTCAACACTGTCGTGGCGTATGGCCGGATCCCATATATATTCAATTACTTTCAACACCGCCGTGGCGTACGGACCGATCCCATATTCATTTCAATTTCTTACTTTCCATAACAAATTCCTTACCATTCAACAATCTTTTTTTTTCCAAGAAGCCTATGAGGAACAACACTATACAAAGCATAACCTTACCATACACATGGCGTCACAATAAATTATATAAAGCATTTAAGGCATTACGAGAAAGCATACAAGGCATGATGTGTGCCTAAATACACGGACATAACAATAATAGCCGCTACGTACGGACTCTCGTCACTTGGCGCGTACGTAGCCCCCAAACAATTTACACATAGCATATATATATCACCTATGGGGACAATTCCCTCTTACAAGGTTAGAAAGGAGACTCACCTTGTGTCGAATCTACCCCTCGGACCACATTTGCGCCCGAAACTCCGAACTCTACACCCAAGGACTCGCAACTAGCCAAAAAGGTATACAATAATATCAATGCATGCACGAAGCGGGAAGTTATCCTAGTTATTCAATAAAATCGTCATTCTTGAAGAATTTCCAATTTCCAACCCCGGTCCCACACGATCAAATTCCGAAAATTCTCGAAGGGATCACTCACCTATAGCCTAAGGATCATTAAGGTGTGATTTCTACTTGAATTCATGGCCTAAAATGGAAAATCACAAAATCCTCAAGAACCCTATAATTACTACCTAATTCTATGATTTTAGATAATTTAGTAGTGAATTTAACTAGGAGTTAATGTTTGAAACTAGTAAAACTATGGAATTTACTTACCTCAATAACAGTGGTGAAAGGCCCCTTGAAGAGCTCTCTAAAAACTTGAGGAGGAAGATGAGAATGGAGGAAAAATGCTAAGTCCCGTATATAATAAAACTGCCCAGGGATTTCCTTAAATGCGATCGCGACAGGGGGCATGCGATCGCGAAGGCCAACTGGCCAAACCTCTGCGATCGCAAAGAACAAGCTCATCCGGCCCAGACGCGATTCTATGCGATCGCGATAAAAGACTGCGATCGCGAAGGTGTTGAACCCAGACCTTTGCGATCGCGAAGGGGAGGCTGCGATCGCAGAGAACAATCAACAGCCCAGCAAAATCCTTCTCCGCGATCGCAACCCACCTTCTGCGACCGCAGAGAAGAAAACCAGATAGCAGAAATTTCTGGTTTTCTAACATAGCTCCCCGGGGTCCAAAACTCACCCGAGCCCCTCAGGACCCCGTCCAAAAGCACCGGCAAGTCCTTATTCGTGACACGGACTCGCTCGAACTCTCGGAACATGAAAAACAACGATGAAACTCAAAATTCAACCCCAAAACCAAATTGAATCAAAACTTAAGAACTTGAAATTCTAGAATTAACTTCAATGCGCCGAACCGGCCTATACTACTCGGAATGACTTCAAATTTTGTAGACAAGTTATAAATGACATAACGGAACTATTCCTGGTCTCGGAGTTTTATTCGGACCTCGGGAACATAAAATCACATTCCAAACCAAATTTCAAATTCTATGAGATTTCTCAAGACTTCACCCGTCAAATCAAGTCCGTTTCTTACCAAATTTCACATATAACTTAAATAACACATATTGAACCTGTTTCGGGCTCCGAAATCATAATACGGGCCCGGAAGCACAAGTTTCACATCAAGGTTCATTTTCATAAGCCTTTAACATTTTCATAAAACAATTTTCTTTAAACATTCATTTCTCAGACTTGGGTCCTCGAAATTCGATTCTGGGCATACGCCCAAGTCCCATATTTTCCTACGGACCTTCTAGGACTGTCGGATCACGGATCCGGGTCTGTTTTCCAAAAATGTTGACCAGAGTCAACTTTATTCAGTTAATGATCATAAATTTAACTCTTAATCAAGTTTTCACATAAAGGCATCCCGGCTACGCGCCCGGGCTGCGCACGCACATCGGGGTGAGATTAATGGAGGCTTTTGTGGCCTCGGAACACAGTCAAAATTAGATTCACATAAGATGACCCCTTTTTGGGTCATCACAATCTCCCCCTCTAAAACAAACGTTCGTCCTCGAACGGACGTAGAATTGTACCCGATGTGCCAAATAGCTGTGGATACCTGCTCCGCATGTCCTCCTCGGACTCTCAGGTTGCCTCATCGACTGGTTGGTCCCTCCACTAGACCTTTACGACAGAAATTCTCTTAGACCTCAACTAGCGGTCCTGCCTATCAATAATAGCAACTGGCTCCTCCTCGAAGCCCAACTTCCCATCTAACTGAATAGTGCTGAAATCAATCACGTGAGAGAAATCAGCATGATATCTCGGGAGCATGGATACATGAAATACCGGGTGAACTATCGATAAGGCGGGAGGTAAAGGGAGCTCATAAGCAACCTCCCCGACTCGCCTCAACACCTCGAAAGGGCCTATAAACCAGGGACTCAGCTTGCCCTTCTTCCCGAATCTCATAACTCCCTTCATCGGCGAAATCTTCAACATAACCTTATCTCCCTCCATAAATGCCACATCACGCGCCTGTTGATCCACGTAGCTCTTCTGCCCAGATTATGATGTACGGAGACTTTCCTGAATAATCTTCACCTTTTCCAAGGCATCTCTCACCAGGTCTGTACCATATAGCTTGGCCTCGCCAGGCTCAAACCACCCAATCAGAGAACGACATCGCGGACTATATAAAGCCTCGAATGGAGCAATCTCGATGCTGGACTGATAACTGTTATTGTATGCAAACTCTGCCAAAGGCAAGAACTGGTCCCATTGACCGCCAAAATCAATCACACAAGCCCTGAGCATATCCTCCAAAATCTGAACTGTACGCTCCGACTGACCATCAGTCTGAGGGTGAAATGCTGAGCTGAGATCTATCTGAGTGCCCATCTCACTGTGCAATGCTCTCCAGAAGTGCGAGGTGAACTGAGGACCTCGATCTGATATAATGGACACCGGCACACCGTGCAACCGGACTATCTCCCGAACATAAATCTGGGCCAGCCTCTCCGTAGTATAAGTAGTAGCCACAGGAATGAAATGCGCCGATTTGGTCAACCTATCCACAATGACCCAAACCGCGTCAACCTTCCGCAAAGTCCGAGGCAACCCAACCACAAAGTCCATGGTGATGCGCTCCCATTTCCACTCAGGAATGGGCATCTGCTGAAACAAGCCTCCTGGCCTCTGGTGCTCGTACTTGACCTGCTGACAATTGAGACACCTAGCCGCATACTGCACTATATCTTTCTTTATCCTCCTCCACCAGTAGTGATTCTTCAAATCATGGTACATCTTCGTCGCACCCGGATGAACAGAATACCGAGAACTGTGGGCCTCTTCTAAAATTCTCTTCCTCAAGCCAACAATATTGGGAACACATAAACGGCCCTGGAGCCTCAAGAAACCATCCTCGCCTAAAGTAACTTGTTTGGCCCTGCCTTGGACCACTGCGTCCCGAAGCTCTGCAAGGCATGGATCATCAAACTGTCGAGCCTTAATCTCCCCCAACAATGAAGACTAAGCAACTACATGAGCCAAAACTTGACGAGGCTCTAAAAGGTCCAATCTCACAAGGCGATTGGCCAAGGACTGAATGTCCAAGGCTAAATGTCTCTCCTTAGCTACAATGTAGGCCAAGCTACCCATACTTGCTGCCCTCTTGCTCAAAGTATCTGCTACTACATTCGCCTTGCCCGGGTGATATAAAATAGTGAGATTATAATCTTTTAACAACTCAAGCCATATCCGCTGCCTCAAGTTAAGGTCCCTCTGCTTAAGCAAGTACTGCATGCTACGGTGGTCAGTATAGACCTCACAAGATACACCATATAGATAATGCCGGCATATCTTCAAAGCATGAACAATCGCCGCCAACTACAAATCGTGCACATGGTAATACTTTTCATGAGTCTTCAGCTGTCACGAAGCATAAGCAATAACCCTGCAATCCTGCATCAGCACGCACCCCAACCCGACGCGCGAAGCGTCGCGATACACAATATACATCCCAGAACCGGTTGGCAATGACAGAACTGGTGCTGAGGTCAAAGCTGACTTGAGCTTCTGAAAGCTCGCCTCGCACTCGTTGGACCACCGAAACGGGGCATTCTTCTGAGTCAATCTGGTCAGTGGGGCTGCAATAGAGGAGAACCCCTCCACGAATTGGCGATAATAGCCTGCTAGGCCCAAGAAACTCCTGATCTCTGTAGCTGAAGTAGGACGCGGCCAACTCTGAACCGCCTCAATCTTCTGAGGATCAACCTTGATACCTTCTCCGGATACCACATGCCCCAAAAATGCCCTGGAATCTAACCAGAACTCGCACTTGGAGAACTTAGCGTACAACTTCTGTTCCCGCAAGGTCTGGAGCACAACTTTCAAGTGCTGCTCATGCTCACCCAGGCTCCGCGAATAAATCAAGATTTCATCAATGAAGACGATGACGAAGGAATCAATATGCGGCATAAATACCCTATTCATCAAGGCCATGAATGTTGCAGGGGCATTAGTCAAACCAAAGAACATCACCAGGAACTCATAATGGCCATATCTGGTACGAAATGCAGTCTTCAGAACATCTGAAGCCCGTATCTTCAGCTGATGATAACTCGATCTCAAATCAACCTTGGAAAACATATGAGCACCCTGTAACTGGTCAAATAAATCATCGATGCACGGCAGAGGGTACTTATTCTTAATAGTAACCTTATTCAGCTGGCGGTAATCAATACACATTCGCATAGACCCATCCTTCTTCTTCACAAATAGGACTGGAGCACCCCACGCCGACACACTCGCCCTGATGAACCCCTTAGCTAACAACTCCTCAAGTTCTCTTTTAACTCTTTCAGCTCCTTAGGAGGCATACGATATGGGGGAATGGAAATAGGCTGAGTATCTGGAGCTAAATCAATACTGAAATCAATATCTCCATCTGGAGGCATGCCTGAAAGATTTGAAGTAAACACATCCGGAAACTCTCGAACAACAGGCACTGAATCAATGGTAGGAAACTCGGCGGTGGTGTCCCGCACATAATCAAGGTAAGCCAAACAACCCTTCTCGACCATATGCCAAGCCTTTATGAAGGAAATGACCCGGCTGGAGGCATTAACGGAAGAACCTCTCCATTCTAGTTTAGGCGACTCAGGCATGGCTAAAGTGACTGTCTTGGCATGGCAATCTAACACATCATGATAAGGAGATAGCCAATCCATGCCTAGGATAAACCTCAAAATCAATCATATCCAGCAATAAAAGATCTGCTCTGGTATCGAAACCGCAAAAAGTGACCACACAAGACCGGTAGACTCGGTCTACCACCACAGAATCACCCACAAGAGTGGAAACATATATAGGAGAACAAAAGGACTCACGAGGGATATCCAGAAAATGAGCAAATAGTACGAAAACATATGAATACGTGGATCCTGGATCAAATAGTACCGAAGCCTCCCTACAACATACTGAGATAATACCTGTGATTACGGCGTCTGAGGCCACTGCATCTTATCTGGCTGGAATGGCATAAAATCTGGTTGAGGCTCCTGAAGACTGAACTCCCCCAGAGTGAACAGGAACTAACTGACCTCCTTCTGACTGGCCTCCCCTCTAGGACGACCCCTGCCGACCTGTCCTCCACCTCGAGGCGGCCGGACTGCTGGTGCTGAACTTCTAGGCTGATAACACTGCTGCACTGCCTTGCCGCGATACCTGGGACAATACATCCACGTATGACCCGACTCCCTACACTCGAAACAACCTCCTGGTGCTACATCCCGCTGCCCGAAAGAGGAAGAACCCTGAATAGCCGGAGGGCGGTGTGAACCCTCTGGTAAGGCACTGAAATAGGAACTAGAGGATCTCTGATGACTGGAATAACTGTTGGGTGCACCCTGGGTGGATGGGGGACGATAGGAATGCTCAAGCATAGCGCCGAACTGAGGCCTCGCTAAAATACCCCTGGAAGGTAGTGGAGGTGCTGAATATGAAGGCCTACTGAACTAGCCGCCTCCGAGCTGACCTCTAACTCATACGGTAACCCTCAATCCGTCGAGCTATCTCGACTACAAGCTGGTATGGGGTACCCATCTCTACCTCTCTGTCCATAGAGGTCCTAATACCTGGATGCAAGCCTGTCACAAACCGCCGCACCCTCTCGGCATCAGTAGGCAATATCATAAGGGCATGGCGAGATAACTCGGAAAATCTAGCCTCACAATCAGTCACTGACATCTGCCCCTACTCTAGTCGCTCAAACTAACTCCGTAGCTCCTCCCTCTCAGAAGGTGGAATGTATCTATCTAAAAATAGTTGAGCGAACGGGTCCCAAGTGACAGGAGGAGATTCTGTTGGTCTGCTGGGAATATATGACTGCCACCAACTGCGAGCTCTGCCCTCTAACTGAAATGTGGTGAAATCCACTCCATGGGACTCCAAAATCCTCATGTTGTGCAGTTTATCCCTGCACCTATCAATAAAATCCTGAGCATCCTCTCCTCGCTCACCCCCGAAGACTAGAGGGCGAAGTCGGGTCCATCTATCCAACATCTTCTGTTGGTCACCCTCTGCAACTGGCCTGAGCTCTAGGGCTGCTACTACGGGCTAAACCTCTCCCACGGACAGTGTGCCCGGGGTATGACGTGTTGTTGCTTCCTGACCTATGGCCTGAGCGGTAGGAGTCTGGACTCACCCTCCCGCCTGAGAAGTAGCAGGGTCGGCTGGAAATAAACCAGCCTGAGACATAGTGTCTATGAATCTCAGCATACGACCCATGACCTCCTGGAAGCCTGGCCCCGTCATGAAAGCCACTGGAGCAGGTGCTACTGGAGGCACCTCATCCTGCTCCTCCATAATAAGGTCCTCTGGTGGTGCCACTGGCGTAGCTCTGGGACGCCCTCGTCCCCTACCTCGAGCAGGTGATCTGCCCCTGCCTCTACCCCGACCTTGGGCAGCCGGGGAAGCGACCTCTCTCGGACCAGGAACATCGGATGCACGCGTCCTCACCATCTGTGAGAGAATAGAAGAATAAGTTTGAGTACATCATAGATTGCACGACAGGGTATGAATAAAGGGAAGTTTCCTAACACCCCATAGCCTCCTAAAGATAAGTACAGACGTCTCCGTATCGATCCGCAAGACTCTACTGGGCATTCCCTTGACTCGTGATACTTACGTGAACCTAGGGCTATGATACCACGTTGTCACGACCCAGAATCCTAATCTGGGTCGTGATGGCGCCCAACGACGGGGTTAGGAAAGCCAACACAAATTACGCTAAGTGATACCCGTCCCATCTAATTAAGCAAGTAAACATTTACAAATTTTAAACAGTTAAACATGACGATAGCATGACATGGAAATAAAGCACATGCATGCCTGTACAACCCAAACCTAAAATATACATACACCACGCGTGTGTGCCAGGAACTAGTGTCACGAGTGTCATGGGCAACTACTGAATATACAATGACTACAATATATACAGAGTCTCAGTCGGAATGAAATGGACAAAGAATATAACAAAAGGACTCCAGGGTGCTGCTAGGAAGCCGCCAGGAAAGCAGCTCGCCGTGAAGTATGACCACGCTATCAATATCTAGCACCGGCCTGATAATCAGACGTACCAGCCTCCGGACCTGTACAATCAAGTACAGAAAAGAAAGAAAGTGCAGCATGAGTACATATTAAATAAATATGTACCCAGTGAGTATCCCACCTAAACTCGAAGAAGTAGTGATGAGAGTTCGACACGATACTCACTAGGGTCCAACAGTAATAACATATGATAGAATATAAATAAATACAGTAAGCATGTCAGGGAAATAAGCAACAAGTATATATATATATCGAGGGCATAAATCCAAATAAATACTGAACTAAACAATAAAACACTTTCAAGGGTAAGACCACCGAACGAAACAATAATCACCAATTCTTAGATCCGTCGTGGCGCATGGCCCGCTCCTATAAGGTGCCTTCTAAACTCGCCGTGGCGTACGACCCGATCCCATATATTTATCACAATTACTTCTCAACACTGTCGTGGCGTATGACCCGATCCCATATATAATCAATTACTTTCAACACGGCCGTGGCATACGACCCAATCCCATATTCATTTCAATTTCTTACTTTCCATAACAAATTCCTTACCATTCAACAATCTTTTTTTTTTCAAGAAGCCTCAGAGGAACAACACTATACAAAGCATAACCTTACCGTACACATGGCGCCACAATAAATTATATAAAGCATTACAAGGAAAAAACATGTATGGCATTACGAGAAAGCATACAAGGCATGATGTGGGCCTAACTACACGGACATAACAATAATAGCCGCTACGTACGGACTCTCGTCACGTGGCGCGTACGTAGCCCCCAAACAATTTACACATAGCATATATATATCACCTATGGGACAATTCCATCTTACAAGGTTAGAAAGGAGACTCACCTCGTGTCGAATCTACCCCTCGGACCACAATTGCGCCCGAAACTCCTAACTCTACACCCAAGAACACGCAACTAGCCAAAAAGGTATACAATAATATCAATGCATGCACGAAGCGGGAAGTTATCCTAGTTATTCAATAAAATTGTCATTCTTGAAGAATTTCCAATTTCCAACCCCGGTCCCACACGATCAAATTCCGAAAATTCTCGAAGGGATCACTCACCTATAGCCTAAGGATCATTAATGTGTGATTTCTACTTGAATTCATGGCCTAAAATGGAAAATCACAAAATCCTCAAGAACCCTATAATTACTACCTAATTCTATGATTTTAGATAATTTAGTAGTGAATTTAACTAGGAATTAATGTTTGAAACTAGTAAAACTATGGAATTTACTTACCTCAATAACAGTGGTGGAAGGCCCCTTGAAGAGCTCTCTAAAAACTTGAGGAGGAAGATGAGAATGGAGGAAAAATGTTAAGTCCCGTATATAATAAAACTGCCCAAGGATTTCCTTAACTGCGATCGGGACAAGGGGCATGCGATCGCAAAGGCCAATTGGCCAGAGCTCTGCGATCGCGGCAGAGGTCCTGCGATCGCGAAGAACAAGCTCATACGGCCCAGACGCGACTCTATGCGATCGCCATAAAAGACTGCGATCGCGAAGGTGTGGAACCCAGACCTCTGCGATAGTGAAGGGGAGGCTGCGATCGCAGAGAACAATCAACCGCCCAGCAAAATCCTTCTCCACGATCGCAACCCACCTTCTGCGATCGCAGAGAAGGAAACCAGATAGCAGAAATTTCTGGTTTTCTAACTTAGCTCCCGGGGGTCCAAAACTCACCCGAGCCCCTCGGACCCCGTCTAAAAGCACCGGCAAGTCTGTATTCATGAAACGGACTCGTTCGAACTCTCGGAACATGAAAAACAACGACGAAACTCAAAATTCAACCCCAAAACCAAATTGAATCAAAACTTAAGAACTTGAAATTCTAGAATTTACTTCAATGCGCCGAACCAGCCTATACTACTCGGAATGACTTCAAATTTTGCAGACAAGTTATAAATGACATAACAGAACTATTCCCGGTCTCTGAATTTCATTCGGACCTTGGGAACATAAAATCACATTCCAAACCAAATTTCAAATTCTATGAGATTTCTCAAGACTTCATTAACTCTAATTTTCTCATTTTGATCCGAAACCCGTCAAATCAAGTCAGTTTCTTACCAAATTTCACATATAACTTAAATTACACACATTGAACCTGTTCCAGGCTCCGAAATCATAATACGGGACCGGCAGCATCGGTTTCACATCAAGGTTAATTTTCATAAGCCTTTAATATTTTCATAAAACAATTTTCTTTAAAAATTCATTTCTCGGACTTGGGTCCTCGGAATTTGATTCCGGGCATACGCCCATGTCCCATATTTTCCTACGGACTTTCCGGGACCGTCAGATCACAGATCCGGGTCCGTTTAGCAAAAATGTTGACAAGAGTCAACTTTATTCAATTAATTATCATAAATTTAACTCTTAATTAAGTTTTCACACAAAGGCTTCCCGGCTACGCGCCCGGGCTGCGCACGCACATCGGGGTGAGATTAATGGAGGCTTTTGGGGTCTCGGAACACAGTCAAAATTAGATTCACATAAGATGACCCCTTTTTGGATCATCACAGAGGGCGTCCCCGCAACATGGGTCGAAGTAAATCAAAGAAAGTCTTTTTTTCACAAAAACTAATGTATCAGGCCATACGGTCGAATGAACTTTGCCCGCGTAAAGGGATTGAATCTCTAAGGGGGAAAGAATATATGCTTAGATCATACGGATAAAGGAATTTGTTTCATCAAAGTATATTGTGCAAGTTCGGGAAACAGTATCATTAACATCCAAAAGGTTAAGGCCCGAGGTCGTAAGATCCCAAGAGGGTAACCTTGGATATATTTGAAACTGTAAGTCATATGGGCATGATCAAAACCCCAAGCGGGTCTATATAAAATAGCGAAGACACGGTCCCTACTTCAAAAGCCAAGGCTATATATTTGAATTTGTAAGACCCCTGAAAAGGCATACCCTCGAATATAGATGCCGAGGACGAGATACCCGGGACTAAGGGCCAAGGCCAAATAAAATGACTACGGTTGATGGGTTTCTACCCAGCAACAACAAGCGATTCGGGGACGCCTGGCTATCGCCTTAAAATAAAATCCTTTGAAATTATTTCATAAAGAACCAGTTAAAATTATTCTACCTTTAGTGTACGCAAGAGTTTCAAACATTTTCATGTCGGCTCATACAAAATAATTTCGAACATTTTCATGTCGTCTCGTACAAAAGAGTCTCGAACATTTTCATGTCGGCTCGTAAAGAATTTTTCTTCGTTCATCGCAACGATTCATAATCGAGGTCCTTCTGGGCTGTCGAAAAGTCGGATGAATGCGAGAAAACTTAAAACAAAATCTTTAATCAATGAAGGATATAACCGAACGGATAATTAAAAGTGGCGTAACTGCCCTTAAGCCTGCACAATAAAGACCACGGGCTAATCCTAAAATCTAAATGGTCAATTCCACCGAAGTTGTAGCCTGGCTCGGGGACTGAACCCAGAACGGATAATTAAAAAATCCGTAAGTGCCCTTAAGCTAGCGCGAAAAATCCTACGGGCCAACCAAAAATCTAAAGGGTCGACGAACTCAAGTCGAAATTCGACTCGGGGACTGAGCCCAAAATGATTGACAAAAAGTCGCCTGAAAAACCCTCAAGCTAGCCGACAGACTAATCAGACTACTCGGAATACGAGTGAGCTCGTACCGTGGCTCTGATCCAAGAACGAGCCCTGGGTGAAAATGCATAAGCCTTCGGGCTAGCCGTAGTCGATTGGGAGAGCGCATCATCTCCAAATAACGCCCCCAAGGGGACAACACGTAAGGATATGAGAAGCCGGCAAGGTCGACCCTGGACGATCGCAAAATCGTTGAGCCAAGGCAAGTGTCCAAAAGAGTCCGTCCCGAGGATTAGACCTCGAGCCAATAGCCCTCATCGGTAGGGCGATGGACGCAAAGCGCCACCCGTGCTCGGACCTAATATCTGCCTCAATATAGAGCAAGATTCATGTTCCCTGTTCAAAATATACGTACGGATCCTAGAGCTACCCACGCCCCCGAAGCTCGGATGGATGCCCAATCGCAAAGGCCGGGAGCTGCCTTGGACCCAAGCGTGCCCCGTACAAAAAGAAGCTAATGAATCTCGCAGCTGTACTTATATTTTGAGCAGGAGAAAACAACGGCTCGATCCTTTATGGCCAAAACAGGTATTCACCCAAAAGCCATCCTCGGAATTCTCGAGATGCCCGGATCGAGGGAAAGTTTTTCTCTAGGAGATTGTCTGCAGCCCCCCTTTATCATAGGGAAGCCGAAGTTTGATCCTCGCCCAACTATAAGCAATCTCGGTTCCGTCATAGGGTTCTAAGTCTAAACGGACGTAATATTGGTCTTGATAAAAGTCCGACTTCCGGACCAGTCGCACACACAGAATCACACTAACAAAAGGTAGAACAAGTTCCAACATTAGATCAAAAGAAAGAAAGAATTTCTTAAATTGATACAAGATGTTTACAAGGCCCCCAAGGGGATCTTTACATGAAAAAACTTAAAAGTAAGGCCTAATCCACAGGCGGAAGCCTATCTTTCGGGGATACGCCTCGAGAACCTCCTCGAGGGACACCTAATCAGCGCCTTCGGGCTTCCCACTTCCCAAGCATCAGCCGACAAACAATATGTTCTTCCACATCTTAAACCTCCTTTCTATTGGGTTCAATATACGTGCCATGTTGGTTTTCAGCCACCAGTCCACCAACAACACGTTCCTTCTCTTGAAAGAACCCTTAATGCTGATATTAGAAAACCCCTTCTAATATTAGAGGCGGGAGGGGCAAAACACCACATCGGGTCAAGGATAAAAGAAGGTGAGCAACAGTATAGGTATTTCATGCGGAGGTAAGCAGCAGTATATGTGCATCACACGCGTAAACTGCTCGGGCCCTCATCAGTTTCCTCGGGCCGACGCTAGCAGCAGCAATAACAACAACAACAAAATCCCAATATAACCCCAACAGGTAGGGTAGGGATTCGATAAAAAGGTCATGATCATGCTCGAATGACCACCACAGAACAATCACGAATGCACAGGCTTGCGCTACGAAAATGGGAAACTGGGGTGGAAAACATTGGAGTTTGTTGGGGGCAGGAAGGATGGAGTTTGAAGAAAGGGAACCCCTATTTATAAAGGGTCAATAGCCTCTCTAAACAAGGCAATCAATGTCATCGGGGAAATCAATCGGCGACGCCACCATTACTTCTCTTATGGAAAAATGAAGAGGCAGAGCAGTCAATGCCCTGGGGAGACAGTTCGACGGGGCAAACGTCATCATGAACGGTCCATGAAAGTATCCGGGTCGAGGTCATTTCTTATTACTTTGTTATAAGAAACGCGGGGACTATCTGTATACGGCTAAAATCGAGGAGGCCGATTTTTATGCTCGTTGCGACATTTGGAGCCTCGTCTACAAAGGATCCCCGATACGGTTTAGGATCGGCCACGAGCCTACGCCACGATCACCCTCAAGGCATCATAGCCCCGGGCTGACAGGTTGGGGCAGCACGAAGATTGAGACTAATAGCTCTGCAATAAAGTGCATCTCCATGCGCAGGCAATCACTGATCGAATCAATCATAGATCCTTGTAGCGGATGCTAGATGTACTATTTTGATTCTCTCCCTCCTTTATAAAGGGGGACCCTTATTGTTATAAAACAATAAAACATTGAGTACAAGATACAAGAACATTTTCTACTTCAATACAAAATGTTTTCCATCCCTATTTATTAGCTTGTTTATTAGCATTTATTGCCTTCTTTTGCTTGTTCTTAATTTATAGCTCAACCCTAATCTTAGATAGCATATTTCGAGACCCAAAAGGTCTATTACATTCCTATTGGTGATCTGACCTACCCCGATTTTCGGGCCTAATGAGTCTCGAGCCCAACATCGAGCCCTTGAATCCAGATGTTCTGGTTTGCTATTTTTCAATTTACTTATCGCTTCATTCCTATTTTATTCCCGCGCACTTAGTGTAATGCCGAATAAGTCCCCGAGTTGTTATAACTGTAGAAATTCTTAAAACGGACCTTGATTGTGTAAAGTACCCCGGAATTTGAAAGAATAAAATTTTCCAGAAGTTGGGCGTTATGCGACACACTATGCGATCGCATAACGGGTATGTGGACCGCATAATGGTCGCATGCCTGGGCAGGCCACTACCCAATTGGAGGACAACTATGCGGTCCATTATGCGATTGCATTTCAGTTCTGCGAACCGCATAGTTGTCGCATTCTTGCCCTTTAGATTTCTGTGAGGGAGGTTATGCGATCGCATAACGTGTATGCGGAGCGCATAGTGGTTGCATACCTGCACAGTGTGTTTTAATTTTGGCCCACATGGAGGGCCATTCTGCGGTCGTCTATGCGGACCGCATGTCAGGTATGCCATCGCATTCCTGACCGCATTCCGATGTCGGGCTCCTAATTTTTCTAATTTTAAAACCCGACCCTCAGTTCATTAAAACACCCCACCCCTTTATTTTTACAAGTTTTCTGAACAAAATAGAGAGAAGGAAAAGGGAGTTCTTGAGAGAGAAAGTGGTTCTTCCATCAAGTTGATTTTCAAAGTCCCTCGGGCCTGACAATACGAGTATTCTTCTTCTTCCTCATTCTAGCAGGTAAGGGTTCCCAACTCGTTTTCCACTAATTTTCTGATTTTAAACAAAGGGAGGTTTTGTATGGATTATTTCTTGAAAATATTAACTAAGACCTTGCATGCATGTTTAATAATGGTGTTAATTTAGTAAAAGGGAGTGGTTTGGAGTAAATTTCATAAACACGGAGTTGGTAATCTAATGGGGTCACATAGTGTTTGGCAGAATGTTTTAAGAGAGTCTGAATTGCATGCAAGACTTCCAATTCTAAATTGAATACGTTTATTTGTGAACTAGATTGACGGTACTAGTCAGTTCGGTGATTTGTGAGTAAAAGTTAAAAAAGGAATTTCGACTCCAGGTATGTATGGCTAACTTTAATCCTTGTAAAATCCCTTTTGTTGTGGTAAGCATTTGGTGTGTGTACTTATATGGAAATATGTGAATTGACTGACTAGCTGATTACTACCCCACTGTGTTAGATGAGATTTTGAATTGTGACTTGGCATTCCCACTTTATTATGTGCAAAAGATGGTAGTTGTTTGAAGTTATTGATATGAAGCATTGTAAATAAGTTGAACGGTTATGGAAACACCTTGGGCATAAATTGCTATTTGATGAAAGTTTGGGGTGCTTTGAGCCCAAGTAAATGAATTGATAAATGTGAATTTGTGATCCTTGAAAGGAAGGCCCTTATGATGAAATTGTTTGGTGTTGTTGTTGAAATTGTTATCCTTGAAAGGAAGGCCCTTGTGATGAAATTGTTTGATGTTGTTGTTCAATTGTGATCCTTGAAAGGAAATCCCTTGTGATGAAATTGTTGGTGTTGTTATGAAATATGAATTGTCAGGCAGGGTCGGGTTGCGCGCCGCAACACGAAGTAATAAGGTGTGGGTTGTGGTGATAAGGGTGGCCGAGGTAATTAGGGTGGAAAACTGATCGGTATCACTATTGATATGAAAATTATGAAACTCGTGAATATGGTGGTGTTGGAAAGGGAAAGAGGAGAGATTGTAAAATTGTTGATTTTGATTGTCACTTTCCGTGTGTTTTGATTGTTGGTCCTATTGTTGTTTCTTATCTGTAATATTTGTTGATTATACTTGGGATAAAGTTTTTTCATACATACTAGTACTAACGTCCCTTTTGCCGGGGGCGCTACATATTTTATATGGATGTAGGTGGTTCCATAGAAGGTAGCTCAGCCCGCCGTTAGTGCTACCTCCTCTTCATCTCTACAGCAGTTGTGGTGAGCCCATCTTCTCCTCGGGGCCGTTTGTGGATACCACCTACTTTTGTTTATGTTGTAAAGGTATAACCGGGGCCTTGTTACCGGCAGGTTATGTAAAATCCCTAGTACTCGTAGAGGCTCCAAAGACATGATGTGGGTGTATATATGTATTTTTGGGTAGTAACTGTACGTACTCGGAATCGTGGATCATGTTGGAAAGTTATGTATGTATATTGTATGTTTGAATATCAATCGTTGCAATGTTAAAAGAGGAAACCAGTGGAGATATGTTGTGAAATGTACTTTGAAACTAAAATCGGCTAACTCACAGGAAATAATGTATATTATGAATGTGGGGCAATACGTTGGGCAGGAGAGGCAATCCAGGTCCGCTTGACTGGGCTCACCCGGTTAGGCGCCAGTCTCGTCCCTCGATTTTGGGGCGTGACAAACTTGGTATCAGAGCCTAAGGTTTTAAAAGAGTCCTAGGATGTCTCGGAGCCGTGTCTAGTACAACCCTTCTTATCGGTGTGTTGTCGACCACATCTATAATTAGGGGGCTACATGGGCATTTAGGAAACTACCCTTTCATTGTTATTTTATATCGTGCGGTGAACCGGGAAGTGAAATTTTCCTTTCCTAATTCGTGATTTGTTCCGAAATTTTCAGAAATGGCACCAAAGAAGAGAGCTCGACTCGGCCTTGAGGCCAATGCCACCCCGGGGGTGACTGTGAATTCTGTACCAGATGGTGCGGGTGAGAGTGACTCCGCGACCTTGAATCTGCCTGACCCCTCTATTTCGGATCAAAGCATTACTGTTCCTGCGGCGGCGGAGGGTGCTACAATCCCTTCCGCTGATATTCTTGATCCCTTTACAGTTCCAGCTTCCGATCCCAGTACGTCCGATGGGGACCTCAGATGAGCTATTCATATGTTGACTCAGTTAGTGGCTGCTCAGGCCCAGAGAACTCATGCTACCCTTGCGTCCTCTAGCGAACAGGGAGGTTCCGCCTGCTCCAGAGTCAACCAGTTTTTGCGGTTGGCCCCTTCGGAGTTCTCGGGTACGAATCCAGAGGCCGATCCCCAGAATTTTCTTGATGAGATGTACAAGACCCTTCGGGTGATGAAGGCTACAGAGATAGAGGGGGTTGAGTTAGCTTCGTACAGGCTGAGGGGAGCAGCATATTCCTGGTTAGAGATGTGGGAGGGTTCCCGCGGGGAGGGAAGTCCTCCGGCTAGATGGGACGAGTTCGTGGATACGTTCATGGATCACTTTTTGCCTGCCGAGATTGTGTTAGTCCGTGCTATGGAGTTTGAGATCCTCAAGCAGGGCAGTATAAGTGTGTGGGAGTACCATATGGAGTTCGTGCGGTTGTCTAAATATGCTCCGCACTTGGTGTCGACTATGGATGCCAGGGTTCGACGTTTTGTTCAGGGCCTTAGTCCCTTGGTTGTGAATGAAGCTGCTACAACTGCCTTGCACTCAGACATGAATTATGGGAAGATTGTGGGATTCTCCCAGGCTATAGAGGCTAGGAAATTGAAGATAAGGTCGGAAAGAGAGAGTAGCAGCAGGGCCCGATCGGCGGGCCACTCGGGGAGTCCAGTTGGAGGAGAGAGACCAGTTCATGGGAGAGGGTCATCAGGGCCATCCCAATCCTATGCACAGTCCTTAGCCAGTGCACCGCCATCAGTGCACCGTTTCAAGCAGAGTAGTCGCTGGGGATCAGGGTCAGATAGCAGGAGACCCCATCAGTTAGGTCGCCTAGGAGGGAGGTCCCAGCAGCAGAGAGGGCTCCGTGCCCTAAGTGTGGGAGGTTCCATACTGAGTCTTGTTATCTGGATATCCCGGTATGCTACGGGTGTGGAGTAAGAGGTCATGTTCAGTGGAATTGTCGTGCGCCCAGCAAGGGCAGAGGTAGGGGTTTTGCTCAGTCATCCGGTTCTTCAGTCGCCACATCTTCAGGGCGTCCACCAGCCCCAGCGGGGCGTGGTGCAGTTAGGGGTGGAGCTCGAGGTAGAGGTGGACCCAGACGGTTCTATTCTTTGAGTGGTCGCCAGAACACAGAGGCTTCTCCAGATGTTGTTACAGGTATTCTGAATGTTCAAGCACTTGATTGTTATGCTCTTATTGATCTGTGGTCCTCCTTGTCTTATGTTACCCCATTTGTTGCTTCAGGTTTTGGGATAGAAGCCGAATAGCTTCATGAGCCGTTCTCTGTATCGACTCTGGTTGGTGATTCTATTACAGCAACGCGAGTCTATAAGAATTGTGTTGTCACGGTATGTGGTCGCGTTACCACGGCCGATCTTATTGAGCTTGGGATGGTAGATTTTGATATTATTATGGGAATGGACTGGCTTTATTCGTGCTTTTCTAAACTCGACTGCCGAACCAGAATCATGAGGCTAGAGTTTCCTAATGAGCCGGTTATTGAGTGGAAGGGGAATGGTGTGGTGCCGAAAGGTAGGATTATCTCCTGCCTTAAGGCCTCGAATATGATTAAGAAGGGGTGTGTCTATCATTTGGTACGGGTTGCGGACACCACTCCAGAGGTGCCTGCTCCCGAGTCCGTGCCTGTTGTGAATGAGTTTCTTGAAGTATTTCTAGACGAGCTTCAAGGGATTCCGCCAGATAGAGAGATCGATTTTGGGATTGATGTACTACCAGATACGCAGCCAATATCTATTCCGCCATACAGAATGGCGCCAGCAGAGTTGAGGAAGTTAAAGAAGCAGTTGAAGGACTTATTAGAAAAAGGGTTCATTCGACCGAGTGTGTCGCCGTGGGGCGCTCCGATTCTTTTCGTCAGAAAGAAGGATGGTTCGCTTCAGATGTGTATCGATTATCGACAGCTCAACAAAGTCACTATCAACAACAAGTATCCATTTCCTCGAATAGATGATTTGTTTGATCAATTGCAAGGTGCGAGGTTCTTCTCCAAAATTGATTTACGGTCTAGGTATCATCAGTTGAAGATCAGAGATCAAGATATTCCTAAGACCGCCTTCAGGACTCGTTATGGTCATTTTGAATTTTTGGTAATGTTCTTTGGGTTGAGCAATGCCCCAGCAGATTTCATGGATCTTATGAATCAACTTTTCAAGCCATTTCTAGACTCCTTCGTGATTGTTTTTATTGATGACATCCTTACCTTCTCGCGGAGTCGGGAAGATCATGCTAATCACCTCAGGGCAGTCCTGCAGACTCTTCATCATCACCAGTTGTATGCTAAATTTTTGAAATGTGAGTTTTGGCTAGAATCAGTTGCGTTTTTGGGTCATGTTGTTTCCAGAGAAGGGATTCAGGTTGATCCCTAGAAGATTGCGGCAGTGAAAGATTAGACTAGACCAACGACCCCGACAAAGATTCGTAGTTTCTTGGGTCTAGCTAGGTATTATCGGAGGTTTGTGGAGAGATTCTCTACCCTCGCCTCCCCATTGACTAAATTGACGCAGAAAGCGGTGAAGTTCCAGTGGTCCGACGCTTGTGAGAAAGGTTTTCAGGAATTGAAGTCGAGCTTGACTTCGGCACCAGTATTGACCTTGCCAGAAGGTATACAGGGATTTGTGGTTTATTGTGATGCTTCAAAGGTTGGTTTGGGGTGTGTGTTGATGCAACATGGAAGGTTATACTGTATGCTTCAAGGCAACTCAAGAATCACGAGAAGAATTATCCGACGCATGATTTGGAGCTCACGCCAGTGGTGTTTGCATTAAAAATTTGGCGGCGTTATCTTTATGGAGTCTGCATGGACGTGTTCTCTGACCACAAGAGTCTTCAGTATTTATTCAAGCAGAAGGAACTGAATCTAAGGCAGCGTAGGTGGTTAGAATTGCTCAAAGATTATGATATGAACATTTTGTACCATCTAGGGAAGGCGAATGTGGTGGCCGACGCTCTCAGTCGGAAGTCTATGGGTAGTTTGGCTCATTTGGAAGCGGATCAGAGGCCCTTGGCTCGGTAGGTTTATCAATTGGCCAGTTTGGGGGTTTGTCTTTCGACCTCAGGCGAATGGGTGGTTATGGTGCATAATGGTGCAGAATCGTCACTAGTAGCGGAAGTCACAGAAAAGCAGTTCATTCATCCAGCATTGGCATAGTTGAAGGAGGCAGTTCTGAATAACAAGACTTTGACATTTTCACTCGGCAGCGATGATGGAGTGTTGCGATGTCAAGGTAGGCTATGTGTTCCAGATGTAGATGATCTTCGGGAGAGGGTAATGGTGGAGGCTCATAGCTCTAGGTATTCTGTACACCCAGCTTCTACGAAAATGTATCATGATCTCCGGGAAATTATTGGTGGAGCGGTATGAAGAGGGGTGTGGCGGACTTCGTGTTGAGATGTCCGAATTATCAGCAAGTGAAGGCCAAGAATCAGCGGCCCGATGGATTAACTCAGCTTATAGTACATTGATTGAATTGGAGACTTATACGGGTTGCATTCATCAAGAGGCGTTGCACAGTTGCCGGAGTCTCCCTTCTATGTACTTACATTCTATATTTATTGCATTTGTCCAATTTGTTTTTCGGACAAGCGTTGTATAATTGTATAAATCCTTAGAAATTGCTCATGTACTTGTGTCACCAGGTTCTAGGGATGTGTTGAGTCTTGTTTTATTGAATTAAATGGATTTCCTGTCGTGTTTAATTTACAAATTTATTTATTTGACTATGAAATGCAAGAAAAGGCTTCAATTCTGAAATGTTAAACAGGAAAGTGTTCCAACTGATTAAGGGGTCGGCTTGCCTGATAGTGGTGTCCGACGTCATCACAACCCATAGGTTTTGGGTCGTGACAACGTGGTATCAGAGCTCTAGGTTCTCGGATGTTTCACGAGTCATGAGCAAGTCTAGTAGAGTCCTGCGGATCGGTACGGAGACGTCTGTACTTTTCTTCGGGAGGCTACAGGGCTGTTAGGAGTACTTCCCTTCTTGAATCCTCATCGTGCGACTTGATTCCTTTAAGGCTTATGCCTATGCTTCTTCCTACTCAATCTTACGCGTCGCGAAGCGCTTGTTATGAATCAAGGATTGAGGATTTTTAATGATACTATGGATGTGGTGCGGGATGTTTCTCCCAGCGTAGTTGATTGAGGCAATCATCGTTGTTTTGCGGAAGAATTTTATGTCATCTCAGTTCAGTAGCTGTATTTCTGAGGACTTTGAGGCCATGCTCAGGTTGTTATGAAACTTACGGTTGGTTGTGGCACGATGTTGATATGAGGATTGAACGTTTGCCCATGTATTGGGGTGATGAACGGTTTGAAGGGAGGTCTTCTCAGAGTGTGATTTCGAGATTTTAGTATTTTGTTCCGGCGGAGGAAAAGCATTTGGATTATAAATGATCAGGTCTTGGGCTGATAAAATAGTAAGGATTTGTGTTTTCAAGTGAGGTGAAGTACTCACCTGTAATAAGCTATCGTCGCCTTTGATCAAATGGAATGAGTTAAGTTCGCCGACGTTATAGCTATTCGGTTGCGTTAAGTTGGAGTGCTGTGAATTAGTGTTGAAGAAGAGACCGTCGGAGGTCGTGGGGTGTTGTGGTTCCGTATTGAATAAGAACTTTTAATGAAGGCAGCTCGAGGAAGATGATCTTCGTAAAGATTTAAAGTTCTGGGGATCTACCGGTTTAAGAGCTACGAAGAATGTTATTGAATTGAGGCAGCAAGTGGACATTATTCGACGGTGGAAGATATGTGATAAGTGTTGGGCGATGGTGCCAATTCTAAAAGATCAGGTGTAAAGAGAGGAAGTCAGGTAGCGCTTGAGGGAATAAGTTGGGCCAAGTGGGAGAGCGGCAGCATAGTGGCGAATCAGAAGATGTAGTATTGCAGTTAGTAGGTGTCCTGGAGGAGCGGACGGATTGGTAAGGTTGGTAAATGGGTAAATGCTCAGGATGCGGGTCTTGGAATTGTAGAAAGAGTGAGGCATAGCGCAATGGTAGGTGCCAGTTGGCTAGCTTCCTCGAGTGGGTTGTCTCCTGTGAGTATGTTAGCGGTTGTAGGGTTAGTAAGTTCCGTGCGGAGTCCTAGTGGCTAGTCGGTAGGAGGTAGAATGTGTGAATGGTGTT